>PVIH01032031.1:0-10129 GCA_004025045.1 Sigmodon hispidus
AAAAAAAAAAAAAAAAAAAAAAAAAAAAAAAAAAAAAAAAAAAAAAAAAAAAAAAAAAACCACCAAAAAAAAACCTGACCTGTGGATCAATGGAATAGAACTGAGGATCCAGATATTAACCATAAAAACCTATGAACACCTGATCTTTGAGAGCGAGGCCCAAAATATTCAATGTAAAAAGGAAAGTATAGTTAACAAATGGTGTTGGCATAGCTGGATGGAACTGTGTAGAAAAATGTAAATAGATCTGAGCCTGTCACCCTTCACTAAATTCAAATCCAAGTGGATCAGAGACCTCACCATAAACCCAGCCACTTTAACCTTGATAGAAAAGACAGTGGCAAATACATTTCAACGAACTGTAGAACTAATAGCACAGCTAAACACCTTTAAAAAATTAGAAGCAAACTCATCTAGGAGAATATGGCAAGAAATAATCAAACACAGAGTTAAACAATACAATTGTAATAAACAGAACAATATAAGATTCAATGATTCAAAAAGTGGCTACTTGGAGAATGTCAACAGTATATAAACCCTTAATCATTCTAATCAAACAGCAGAGGTAGAGATTTCAAATCAATAACATCAGAAATGGTAAATGGGAAAAAAAAGCACAGGCCCCAAGAATATCCACAGAGTTATCAGTTCATACTTTGAAAATCTATATTCCATAAAAATAGAAAAACTAGAAGTGGATAGCTTTAGGGACAGTTATTATTTACCAAGATTAGATGCAGATCAGATTACTTACATAAATATATCTACAAACCTAAATGTTTCTGCTGTCAATAAAAAAAAAATACACAAAGGTACAGGTAATTTCAGTGCAGAATTCTAGGAGACATTCAAATATTTACTACCTTACTCGTCAAACTTTTTAACACAGTAGAAACTAAAGAAATATTTCAAAATTCCTTTAATGAAGCCACAGTTACCCTAGTATCCAAGCTACTCCAAGACACAATGAAGAAGGAGAATTACTGAACAATTTCCATTATAAATATTGATGCTATAATTCTCAACAATTTTGGCAAACAGTATACAAAATATAAAACATATCATCACCATGACTTGATAGACTTCATTCCAGAAATGCAGGTATGGTTCAATATATGAAAAGTGCAATTGTGAAGAAAAAACCTTATGAACATATTCTTAGATGCTGAAAAAGCCCTTGACAAAATCCAACACTCTTTTATGATAAAAGCCAGGTAGAGATCAGGAATAAAGGGATAATTTCTCAATTTAATAAAGACAATTCACAGGAAGCCAACAGTAAAGGTCAAACTCACTGGAGAAATACTCCCGAAAAACAGGAACTAGACAAGGATGTCCTCTCTCCCATTAGGTATTTAATATAGTTGTTTAAATTGTAGCCAAAACAATAAGATTACAAAAGAAGATTAGGGTTAGGAGAATTGGGAACAAATAATTAGAGATGAAATTGGATGAGTGGGTGGAGCAAAAGAGAGGGTGAAAAAATGGATATCTTGATAGAGAGGTCAGAATGGGGTTAGAAAAAAAGCCTGCTGCATAAAAATTTTAAGGACCAAAGACATACATGACTATGACTCCAAACAAATTAGAGATGCTGCATAAACAGAATTCTCTCATAATCAATTATAGAACCACCCTAATTATCATTATAGAATTTCATTCAGCAACAGATAGATACAAAAAAGAGACCCATTGCTAAGCCACAGGTCTAGATTTTGGTATAGATGAAGAGGGAAAGAGGGAGAAGATAGTTTATGAGCAAATATCATGAGATGGCTGATCTGACCAACTGAGAATACATGAACAACGAAATAACAGTGAGAAATCTTCATGAAATGAACATATACCCTCAGAATGGAGAAAATCAAACAACATATGCAGTCTGTGGAGCCTCTAGCAGTGAAAATCTAATATTCCTAGTTCATAAACTGATGAAATGGAGCTCATTTTGTACAGTTGAACATCTAATACAACCTTGATATTGGGTGAGGATTTCAGACCTAGCTAAACTAGATAGTACAGACTGACCTTACTCACCTTGAGATTACTCATTATCCTTGAGTAGTCAGTGGGGAAATGGAATGAGAAGAGGTTTAGAGAGAATTGACAGGATAGAAAGGACATGGAGAAGTGGTAAATATGAACAAAATCTTTTTGAAATAAAAATAAAATGTTAATGCACACTGTTCAGGCAGACATAACCTAAAATCAGTCCAAGTACAATTATTTGTATATACTACTTTTTTTTTTTTTTAGGTATGGCATATTAGTTGGTAGGTTCTTTTCATGAAAGGGACACTTTTCTAATTCCTCTTGTGATAAGTTCAAGGTTATACATTTTCTATGTGAATCATTTTTGTTGCTCAAATAATATTTGGGCCTTTATACCAAGCAAATGAATATATTTTCTTATATTCTTTGCTCATATTCAAGTCCCATTCTCCTTCCCAGTCTCTTTTCTTCACCTTGATAGTACTATAGTTTCATTATGAATCTATTGTCTGGTCAAACTCTATTAGATAAATATTTTTTAAAATAGATTTATTGTGGGGGTAGCAAAATGAAACTGTTATGTTCTTATAGCACAGTATATTGTGTATTTTTCAATCCATTGGATTATTTTTTTCATTATTTAAAAGATTTCTTTCACATTGTCTTTCCTAAAACATAAAAAAAGAAAAAAAAAGTTAGTATAAAAAAATTACCATAATTTTGTGTACATTCTGAAAAATCAATCCAGGTACATGTATCAATAATTGTTACTCTTAATTTTTCCTTATATTATCATGTGGCTATGATGTAGCTCTGAAAAGAAACTTAGGGTTCATAAAAGTCTGATGTCACTGTGCTGCCCATTATGTAACATAGCCTCAAAGTTGAGAATAGTCCATTATAGTAGTTAAAGTTACTAGTGTTTTCTTATGCCGGAAGTGCTTGTCAAAGATGTGTGAGTTCTTTCAAGCATAGTTTAACAGGACAATAAGTTACTGATTTGCAAGCAAAAAGAAGCACAAACCTCCTACAAATACAAACACTAATGGACAAGATCATACGGGTATGCGTCTGGTGTTTTGTGGATTAGCATCTAAAAACACATGAAGGTCTGTATGTGAAAATTATAGGTCCAAACTAATCTATAGTTTAAAACAATATTTCCAATGTAGACATAGTGGGACATAATTAATATATAGTAAACTGAATGTTCTATGGTTTAGGTTTATTACTTGATAAACTTACACTTTTAGTTAGACCATATTTTTATTATTGCTTAGCTTGGTGGCTAGGCAACTTTTATTTCCAGTCCAGTATTTTCATTATGCTTCCTCTGCATCTTCACTGCTCTTTACTTCCATTCAAAAAATTCTCCTAGTATGATTTCTATACTTACACTTATTTGCTACCTATGTGAACTCCCTGCAGGACATTAAAGTAATGTTTAAGAAGATTTATTTACACAATAAGAAAGCATTATACCACCATGTAGTCTTTTCTTGAACTTCCTAAATGCCCAAGCACCCACATCATGACTCACAACCATCTGCAACATCACTTCAGTTCTAGATTAAGCAATTGTGTAGTCTACATTGGGTTATGCATATAGATGTTATACATAGTTTCATGAAGGGAATTCATTCAAAACATAAATAACATATTATTATTAACAAATTTTAATATATATAACTCAATAAACTACTATGAAGTTTATGTTAACCACATAAAATCACAAACATTTCAAATCCTAATTACAACAATATACATAATATTAAACGTGCAAGAATTTATTACTTTGTTCTGAGAATGAGAAAGAAAATATATGTTACACAGAGCTCAAGCCACTTTGCTAGCAAGGCACATTCATTGCAAGGTTCTCTGGAATATACTACATTCCTCAAATCTTCCAGATTGTGGTGGTGACATCCTGTACTCAGGGAAAAGAAATATATTTTGGTATGTTTAATTGTCACTTCATGATTGATATTTAAAAATATTTCTGACATTGCAATTATAATTTATAATCTACTAATTTATTTTAGTAATAAGTTTTCAGACTCTCAGTTGATTCCCTGTAAATATCATGGTCTTCCAGCCACATGAACTCTAAAATGACAAAATAGTTGAAATTTGAAAGCTAAGTAAAGGTCAGGTCAAAGCAGCGATTTTAATAATTTCATTTATTGATGTTATTTCAACATTACTACAATTTCTTATTTGGAGGGTTAGTAGTGGGACCCAGAACATAAATATGACAGAGATGTTCTAAAAGCAATGGATACATTCTCTAACACATGGACTTTTATGTACTCAAACATGTATTGCTATGTTAAAAAGTAAACACTTTGTCTCTTTACGAAAGTCAAATTAGTAATTATTATGCTTTAAATGTGTACTTGGAGAGAGTTTTAACCCATCTTTATCAGAAAAGGAATCTTCAAGAAGCAGGATAATAAATACTGAGAATATAAATTATTTTAATTCAGTGCCAGATGAATATTTAACATCTGTGGTGCATCAATTTTGCTTTAAAAAATGAGTTATCAATAGTAATTTCAAATGTAATACTGTAAAACCAAAAATAATGTTGTCAATAACTGGGTGGTATATATGAACAATTATGTGCCAGTTACTTTTACAGAAGCAATGAAGGGTAGGTTAGTTCCAGTGAGGCATATTATGACTTGTAAACACAGTAAGACAAACAAGAGTAGACATCTTTCTAGTGGAGCAAAGTCTATGACAGTTATATATATATATATATATATATATTAGTTTCCTTTTTATCCTCCTCCTCATTATTCTTTTTATTTTTCTATGTATATAAAAGTACAATAAATATTTAAATCAAAAATCCCCATTCTTTGTCATTTTCATATTTGAAAATGAGTGTAGGACATATTAATTTAGATAATGCGTAATGGAATGTGATCCTGTAAGGTTTAAGACTATTGGTGACATATTTTATATTTACTTCTTGCTTAATAAAAACACTGATATTTAACACAATTGTCACATAATTTTGTTTATCACACAGTAAAAACTTTGTTGTCAGAGTATTAGGCAGAGTAAAACTATACTTCCAAAGAGTCTGGAAAACACCAATTACAAAGCTTATGTGATTTTTGACATATATTCAAACCAGTTGAAACAGAGGTTTGACATGAAGAAAAGAAGCACAGTGACTTAGTGCCTTATTGTTCAGGTAGAGCAGTGATAATAAAATGAGTTCAATGCTTACGGACTGGCACAGAATGAGAAGAGTGGCTATAATGTGTGGAAAGGAAAACACTGACCATGCTTGTACATAGATGAGTTATTAGCTTGCAAACACCTATCACTTTATGTCTAAGAAATGTAATTCATTCTTCTAATCTTTGCATTCACTCAAACTCAAGTGTCAAACACATGAACATGAAAGCATCATCATACCAAAAATGTAAATATTTATAAATCTTATAAACAAACTCAAACGAATCACACTATAACTAAGAGGTTTTAAATGTGCTTGGTAAAAAGTACAATCAAGAATACTTTTGCCTAGCCTTTGAATGCAGAAAATGTTAATATGGTATTTAGGATTTCATAGTGCTTCTTGTGCATCTTGAGTGACAACTGTATTACTGTTTTTTTTTTGTTGTTTTTTTTTTTTTCTTTTTCTCATCAGCTTTTTTCCTGTTTTAAGAAGAGGCATGGGCTGATTAAAATAATGGGGAAAGGTACTTCAAAGGTGATCACTTAGTCATCAAATCATTCTTTTGCACACAAAGACTACTTTCTGCCTTTTGGTCATGCCTCAGAGCAGGTATCTATAACACACTGTTTACTATGATAATAATGACTTTGTAACATTGACTCTGTATCTCTTCTAAATTGATATATGGTTTAATTTTTTGGAACTCAGAGTACTACAGGTAAGAAACACCTCCAAAATGCTGATATAAGTATTAACAAATCATCAAAAGTCTCATTAATTCTAAATGATGCACAGAAATAATAGATTTTTTGAGTAATTCGCCAAACATTGTAAAACATTGTTTTATAATTGTGACAATTTTACTGGTGTGGAACATTTGTTTGATGTTGTAAGTATGTGTTGAATTCTTCTATATTGTATTTTTCAGCTTTAAAAATGTGTATAACTTTGCTTGTGCACAACAGTTAATGGTCCAAGAAAGACCTGAATATCCAAATGCAAGACATGAGAAAGTGTAGGAGGAGTGCTATACAGAGGGAATAAATGAAAAAAATAACCACAAGAGAAAGAGATAGAGTAGAAAAAGAAAAAGAGCTGGCAACCAATGGTCAGGCTCCCAGCTACACAGCCATCCATGGACAAAAGTAAGTAAAGGTATACAGAAATAAAAACTTAGAAACACAAGATTTAAAAATAATTTGATATTTGAAAATCCAGAGTAAATGCAGGTTCATCTAAGTCTGGATATTTATAATAAATGAATAATATCCTTTTTATATTTATCTGGTAGCAGGATGGGATACCATAACAAAAGCAGAGAGCCAGAGAGCAGAAAAAAAAAAGAGAAAGAAATGAACAGAATACAGAGTATACATGTAAAAAATGTTCCTTTCCAAAAGTGTAAGAATAGTATATGTAACTTACAGGTACGTTATTTTTATCATCATCACTGCTCTCTTCAAATGATAGAGTATGCTTCCTTTTCTGCAGTCTTTCATTTCTGGCATTCTCATGACTCCTCTTGTGTCCAGATAAAAGAAGCAGTTTGTAAATGAGAATTATGATTGTGAAGATCTGTCCATTTTTATTTTACCAAACAAGCTGATTGTGATCCCATGCTCTGGGCTACATGTCTTCTCCTTTATCTAGTCAGATATTTCTTGGCTCTAAGATTCTGACTTTAGAATAGCACCAATACCACTCCGAGGTTATTTTAGATAGGATATTCTCCCTTTTAATGTCAGGCTCAGATAGAGGTTTCATCTCACCATTCAGTGTAAAATTTTCCTGTGCAGTTTTTATTTAGCATATTGTTTGAAATTAAATATTTATTTCAGACAGGTAGAAATGAAATATTGTCTAGGCTATTTGAAAATTAATTATTCAAGTGACTCTCTGGCTGTGAAGCAACTTGGATTTACTCAAACCACTGGAAGATGTTTTCATATAGTAACTCTTTAATTGTATCTTTGGAATAAAGCATGTAGAAGATGTGTAATGTGGACGATGGGGCTTTCTGATGGCGAACAAGTCTGAAAAGGGAGAATATCTTTTCTAACCTCTGAGATTAGTGGGTTACAGAGACAATCCCCAACATTTAGATCATATAGCAACAAAACCAAAAATGGCACTGGGTGTTTATTATTTCTTTCACCTCTTGTCTTATTTTTTCCTCCAGGGACACTTGTTTTCTCTTGTGTGTCCAGGCATTTACGAGCCTTTTGAGGGACATATACATGTGGCATGCTCTCTTGGCAGATTTCTTTCCATCCTGATTCCTTCAGCTTCTTTCAAATATAAATGGAACATGTAAAATATACCTGTGGCATATGTACAGTGTCTTACATTACAAAATTAGATTTTATTGCCAGTTTCTGTTTGAAAAGCTTTTAAAAACATGAATTTTATTTTTACAACATTAACAAAAATGTATAAACATATTGTAAAAATATTACTTATTCCTCAATATATTCCCTGCCTGTTTTCTATTCATGTTAATGACCTGCCTTTTGTGAGTAAATTTGATCTTGTCTTTTAAAATAGATAACCTATTATTCACAGTGTAATTACAATTGGGCAATGGAAACAGAGAACAGAAAATTGTTTGTTTCATACATCCCAGGCACAACATTAACTAAACTCGATTCATTTGTGTCTCTCCAAGACAACTACCAAAGTCTATATTAATAGTTTGAACCAATGGAGGGCACAAAGTTTGTGTCATTTCATGTGATTTTTTAATGTTTTTAATGTACCAAAATCAATTTGTTGTTAATGTACATAAATAAAGGGTAACTCAAAAGATTAGAAGGTTAAAACTAGTCTAAATAAACTAAGTTTCCAGATCCAAATATTTTTATTTATTATTCAAACATATATTTATAAAACTTAAATGATACTTATGCAATTGAAAAGTTAATCCACATAAAACTTTAAAAATATAGAGACAAAATTCAGAGTATTTTTGAAAAAATTAGAGAATATATTGATATTCACACAAGGGTTTGTAATACAGTAAAAGAACCAAAAATAAATAATAAGTAGAAAAATAAAAAATGCAATATATGTGCATTTTTAAGACATGATGCAGAAAAGGAGCATAAAGAAATAAGCCACAAATATTTAGACATTAAAGAGTGTAGTAACAGGTTGTCATCATACCTATAAAGATGATGATAACACGGAAATATAAAAGTAGACCAAATAGTACCATGACCAATTCTTCTAAGTCAAGTTGTACCATAAACCACAAACACGTTTTTATTTATTTCAGCTGGTCAATATTTGTTGTACAGAATAATTGCAAAACTTGTTAAAGGAGAATAACTTCTATAGTAGAAACACTTTGCTCTGTTGTTTTTCACAAGTATGCCTTTTGGGGTTTCACTACACACACTAAAAGACTCAATGTGAAGATCCCACATATCCTTGGTTATATATGCAAGCCCCAACAAGAGGAAAATATACCATGTTTAAATGCAGTAAGAGTACAGTTGTTTAATTTCTTTTAATATTTTTATTTATTTATTTTAATTTTTATTTTGAGTAAAGCCATATTTTCTGTTCATGTGTTTCCATATTCAAGGTCCCTTCCCCTTTCCACGCCTTCAGGTCCCTCTTTCTTCTCCAGATGCTGTGTTTGAATTATACCAATAATACATTTTTTCAGGCCAGCAACATTAACAACCATTAAAACACTATATATTATATGTAAGATTTGTTTCTGCAGAAGTAGAAACTTTGAAATTACAAACATGTGACCTGAGAATTTCTTCTGCCTGGGACAAGGCATGAGGATGTTAAAAGGTACAAATAATGTCTTGAAAGAGTTTAAAGTGGGAATTTTCTTCAGTGATAGCCATTATTCTTTTATTTATTTGAGATATCTATTCCAAAAATCAAACATATGTTTTGCTTTTTTTTTGAAAAACATGTTTGAAGAAATGAAATATCAGCTTACTTTATTATAAAATAACATAGTCCTCAGATGGACATCACATTCTAGTAAGATATTTCAGTATTTGGAATGTGGCCTATAATCTTGATGGAATTGCTGCCTAGCAAAATGATTCATTATGTGTAGACACAAGATCTTCATCTTCATTATTATCCATTAAAAGATGAATGTGTATTCAATCATTCTTAAAGGAAATTCTACTGATTATATTAAAGGATTAGCAATCAGTATAAGTCAGACTCCTGTCCATATTGCTGGAACTAAATATACTAGGCAAGTGATCTGCAAACGGAAAATGACTCAAAGTATCCAAGTATTATGACAACTAAATATGTATTATTCTTTAGAAAAATAGAGAATTATACATATACTGTATATAGTTCATTAGAGTTTGTAAAGTAGAGATCCGGGAGTCTGTAGAAGTTTCTTTAAAGAGAAACTTTTGGCTATCATATGTCAAGACTTGTGTTACCTTTCCCATACTACAAACAAGTAGCATAATAGCAACAATATAAGGAAGGGATAAAAAGAAAGAATAGAAACTATAACTAAAAACAATAATGAGAAGGAGCATAAAGGTATGGAAGGCGGGTACTACTTATCTTCTATCATACCAATGTAAATACAGAGTGAGAAACAATTGGGTTAAAGTAATATGTATATGGTTGATACTCACTTTTAGGTCTTTTGTCTTTACATTATTAATTGAACACTGAAAAGGTTCATCTACAGAAATATGAACAAATTTAAAGTTGCTTGTTAGCAAATTTTTTCAGATATTAGACTCCTGAAGGTATTGTGAATAATGGAATGGAAAATAACAACCAGTTGATGTAAATGAAGTAAAGTAGCACATCTTTAATTTACTAATGTCTTGCAAATTATACTTTACTCTGTTATTGTAAGATCTAGGATAAGCCTCATCACAGCTTTAAACCAGTTTTACATGAAGTTTAGAATACTAAAAATAATTATCTCATTTA
>PVIH01032032.1:0-10128 GCA_004025045.1 Sigmodon hispidus
TATTAATACAAAGTTAAATATATAATTGCCCTATTTTGCACGTGTCTACCTCTGTCTAAAATATTTTACACATTGATGTATATTAAATATATTGTCATTTTCATAATGCAATTTCTACCTCTAATTATTTATAATAGTCATAACATTTGTTATACCATACACACAAGTTGTTTTATATAAATCTGTTTTGATATATTTTTATATATAATGATATATAGTTAAGATATTGTTGCCACTTGATAAAAAATATATATTTTGGTCAATTTTTCTAAAATTGATATACTTAAAATTATTTAGAAGAGCTGTACACTCATTTTAAAATGCCTATTTTTACAATATTAGCCTCACTTTCTTAGTTAATTGAGATTACAAATTATGATTACTCAAATTTATCACCTAACAGTCAAGATACTCAAACTTTTCAAAAACATGTCAAGATATACCAAATAGATAGGTGTCTTCAACCACTTCATAGACCAAAAAAATATGACATTCAAGATTTCGTTATTTCAAATTTGGCCTAAAGAGACATGACAACTCCTGGTATCACCATTCCTTTCTCAAGGTAGTGTTAAACATCACAGACATCTTACAAAGAGATTATTTAGTTTGACAAATAATGGCCTAAAGGACAAAAGACTACACTTACACCCTCTGCTGTCAGCTGCTCACTGTCCAAAATAGACCTACAAGATGAGAGATAAAAACTGCCAAAGCCTGCCTAGCCAAAATAAGACAGTCCTACCAAAAATACCCTGCTTCTATAAAAACTTGTCAGATATCATAGGCCAATAGCCACAAAGATAGATGCTCCCGTTACATAAAAAAGTAGTAGATGACTGTCCAAGTAGTTAACTGTCGTTGTCTTCTCCTATATTCTAAAAGTTACTTCATGCTTCCAACTTTAGATATATATTTTCCTTCTCAAGTCTTAACAGTGTTAAAGATTAAATAGTTAAGATTTTTATTACTTCACATTCCAACAAAGACACTCAAGTCTTAAAACTCTATTATTTAAGATAAACAGCCTTAAAACAATCCCTATACATTTTTTTTTATATCAACATTTTAAATATTAAATTACACCTTATAGTTGTTTGCTAACAGTAGTTTGACCTCACTTATGTTAGTTCCTTCCTCTTTCCCACACACTGTCTTATGGTAATCCCTATAATATATAGTTTTATATCTAGTTTAAAACCTTCCTATTTAGACAAAATGGGGAGATGTAGCGGGTATCCCGGAGGCGCGCGCGGCAGCGCGCGGCGGCGGCGGCGGCGGCGAAAAGAGGGGCAGGTCTTCCGGCTTCAGCGCGCGGCGGCTCTGTACTGCAGTGGCTAGCTCTTTTGCTCGTAATTATAACAAAATAAATATTATTTAAAACATAACAATTAATGACAAGTTTATTCCGCGATACCATTCTGCAAAGGAAAAAAAGAACAGTGGTCATTGTAATGTCTGAGAAATCTATGGAGACTCACTGCCCACCACCTCAAGAACAGAGTAACTTATGCCTAGTACTTCGCCTTTTATTTGTATGTGATGTATCTAGATAGGATTTTGTTCCTCCTGTTTTAAACTAACTCCATTTAAATTGTGTGTGTGTGTGTCTGTGTGTGTGTGTGTGTCTGTGTGTGTGTGTGTGCATTTAATTACATATAATATATGGAAGCTTTTATTTCAGTTTGGTCTATAAAGTTGTACGTTTTCAAAAGTTTGCTTTGCCTTATGTTACTCGTTTCAGTTCATCTTTCCCATCTTTCTCTCTCCCAATACTCTACTCAAATATCTGTCTAGAACTGTCTACACCCATTAGACGTCTTTGCCTGCTATGAGTTGTTTGGCAAGGAAGTCCCAGACTGCACCTTTACTAACTATGCTGGATATTACTATTTTCTATGATTGACAATCTGAACTGGAGGGAGCATTATTAGTAGCTGAAGACAACACAGATCTTTGTTGCAAGATATTGAGAAATGAAATTAAAACAGAGTTGAAAACTTTATCTCTGCTAGATAATCTTAATAATGCTGGAGGTGCTATGGAGAGAAAAAAAATAAATCAGCATTTTTACACAGCGGTGAACCCTCAAAACTACAATATGTGAAACAGACTTACTATTACAATAGTAGCACAGCACTAACATGGGAAAGCAAATGCTCTTTGGATTCAGTGCCCAAGACTCAGAAAGAAATTGTCCTCTGTACTGTAACTTTAATCAAGAAGTATGGCTGGTAGATCATAGGCATTGAGCTGGGAATCAGCACCATTGTCTTTCAAAATTGACATGTCATTTAATTGCCTTCTCAACTTTCATCCTTGTACTTTTGTGGGAATGATATACCCAGTCCTAAGCAGAGAAACATCTTTTTTTTTTTTTTTTCAGAAAGCACCTACAAATGTTTGTTTGATTGGTTTTAGGAATATTAATATTTTGAAAATACATATGTTACATTTATCAGCTCCACACACTGCTGTTCGAATTTGCATTTAGGTAGAGCAGACATTGGAGAAAATCAGGAAAATTTGGCTAGCTATACTAGCTGGAATTGTCAAGGTCCAGGCTTAGTGAGAAACCTATCTCAATAAATAAAATGGAGAACAATTGTGAAAGATCATAGACATCAACTTCAACTTCAAGTCTCTACATACATGTGCTTGTGCACATAGGTGTACCTTCCATGCATGCAAATGTGAACACACACACACCACAAACATAAAGTTGTAAAAATACTTAAGAGACTTTATATTTATACCTCATTCTAATAAATCTGACTATTTACCACATTGTCTCTGTGTTTATTTTATTATAGATTCTAATACTTCAAACACATTTTGTTTCATATAACATTTTCTAAGAATCCCAGTGTATGCATTAGTTTTTTTTCAAGAATATCTGTAAACATTCACAGTGATGTGTAATATTTTCAATACATATGTGATCTCATTTGTAAGAAGGATGTGAACATTTTCTTTCACAGTTTGGACTTAATATGGCATCTTTAAATATACGATTAACAATAGTAACCTGGGATTGTGGAGTTGGAATTATACTTTTGAATTCCAATTTTATCCCAGATTTAAATTTTGTAGAATTTTTTATTATAACATTTTACTTAAAAACATTTTTGAACACTTGGCTGACATATTACCTATACACAAAGTTGAACAAGTCATAAATGTGCCCTTTGAGTAGTTCTCACATTGTATACCATATTTGTAATTCCAAGTAAAAAAGACAGAAATTATCTCCATTCAAAAATCTCTCATTTAATAGACATTCTAAATGTAACAACTTTATTTATAGTACAACTCACTAGATTTACATGGTTTTCTTTTATATAAATGACACGTGTTTTATATGTAATTTTCATATTTGACATTCGGTTCATACTATTACATTATTTTGTAAGATATTCTCCATTTCATTGATTCTTAATATTATTCTTTTGGATTCAGTTTTATTGATTTCATCTGTCAACTTCTTCTGGGTGAGGTTTCTTCTATTTGTTCTAGACCTTTCAGCTGTGCTGTTAAGTTTCCTGCATGGGATTTCTCCAAATTTTTATGTAGGCACCTAGTGCCATGAACTTTCCTCTTAGCATTGCTTTCATTGCATTCCCACAAAGCAATCTACAGCTTCAATGCAATCCCACTAAAATCCCAACACAATTCTTCACAAACCTCAAAAGAACACTACTCAACTTCATATGGAAAAAAAAAAAACAGGATTGTCAAAAAATTTCTGTTCAATAATATAACTTTGGGAGGCACCACTATACCTGACTTCAAACTCTACTATAGAGTTACAATAATAAAAACAGCTTGTTACTGGCATAAAAACCGAATGGTAGATCAATGGAATCAAACTGAAAACCCTGACATTAACCCATGAAAAAAAATATGGTGATGGCATAAGTGAATGGTGACATGTAGAGTAATGCAAACAGATTCATATCTATCACCCTGTACAAAATTCGAGTCAAAGTGGATCAAAGACCTCAGCATAAATGCTACACTGAATGTGATAGAAAAGAAAATGGAAAATATGCTCCAACACATAGGCACAGGTGACTACTTCCAAAATACAACACCAGTAGCACAGACACTAAGAAAAACAATTAATAAATGAGACCTTTGAAAACTGAGAAGCTTCTATAAAGCAAGAGACACAATCAATAAGACAAAACAATATCTATAGAATGGGACAAGATCATCATCAACTCTACAACTAACAAAAGACTGGTTTTTAAAATATATAGAGAACTCAAGAAACTAGTGGCCAAAAGATCAAATAACCCAATTAAAAATGGAGTATAGAGCTAAATAGGAAATTCTCAACAGAATTTCAAATGGCTGAAATGAGGAAAGCAGATCTTCCTGGAGTGGATACTGAACTAAGCCACTTTGGAACCTTGGGACCTCCTGCCCTTGCTGGGGAAGAGCTAAAGTGATGCGGAGAAGAAAGAGTGATTGAGAAGGGCAGGGTGGGGGAGGGAGTCTGAACAAGGGGATACATGGATAAAAAATATGACTTTATTCATAAAAAATAATAAACAAAAAAGATTTTTCATACTCCTTAGCCATCAGAGAAATGCAAGTTAAAACAACTCTGAAATACCATCTTACACTTGTCAGAATGGCTAATATCAAAAACACATATGACAGCCTATGCTGTAGGAGATGCTTAGCAAGAGGAATATTACTTCATTGCTGGTGGGAATGCAAAATTGTACAGCCGCCTGGATAAGCAGAATGGTGGTTCCTCAGAAAACTAGAAATCAATCTATACAATGATCCAATAATAACAGTATTGAGCAAATACCCAAAGACTGCACATTCTTACCCAAGAGCATTAGCTCAGCTATGTTCATAGCAGCATTATTCATAATTTTCAGAACCTAGAAGCAACCTAGATGCTCCTCAACTGAAGAATAAATTTAAAAAATTGTTGTGCACTTACACAATGGAATACTACTCAGCAGAAAAAAATGACAACCTGAAACTTGCAGGCAAATACACAGATCTTGGAAGTATCAATTCTAAGTTAGGTAACACAGACTCAGATGTATGGGCATGGTATGTATTCACTCATAAGTGAATTTTAGACATAAAGCAAATGACAACCAGGATACATTTTACAACCCCTTGAGAAGAGCTAGGTAAGAGGAAGAAATTAAGAGAGACATCCATGGATACCCCTGGGAAGTAGAAATAGAGCAGATCTCCTGAGTAAATTGAGATCATACAGGAGGTGGGAGAAAGGGCAGGCAGGAAGATAACATGAGAGAATGGGATAGTTGAGTTGGAGGAGCAACAGAGAGGGAGAACAAAGAAATAGAAATTTTGATAGAGGGAGTCATTGTGGAGTTAGGGAAAAATCTAGGGAAACATACAAGAGCCCTCAAGATGACCACGACTAGGATTCCAAACAATAGTGGAGAGAGTGCCTAAATAGGACTTGCCCTACAATCAAATGAATGACCACTCTAATTGCTATTTTAGAACTTCTTTCCAGCAATGGATGGAGGCAGAAGCAGAGCTCCATAGCTAAGTGCCAAGTTGGGGTTGAACTCCAGGTGAGGAGAAATCATATGAGCAATTGAGTCAATCAAATCATGATGAGGAGACCCACATAGATGGCTGACCAAGCAATTGAGAGCTCACGGACTCTGAAATAACAGCTAAGGAACCTTCATGGGACAGAACTGAACCCTCTGAATGTAGATGATAGTTGTAAGGCATGGGCAGTTTGTGGAGCCTCTTTGCTGTGGGACCAGAGTTTAATCCTGGTGCATGACCTGGCTTCTCTGAACTCGTTTTCTACAGAGGCACACCTTCCTCAGCCTTGATACTTGGGGAGGGGATTAGTTCTACCTCAACTGGATATGCCAGACCAAACTGACTCACCTTGGGATTCCTGTTCCTCCATGGGGAATGGATGGGGGTATGGGGTAGTGGGAGGTTGGGGGACAAATGAGGGGAGGGAAGGGAAAGGGAGCAATTATGGATATGAAAAAATTGAAAAATATATATTCTCACAATTCATTCTTATTTTTTGTTTGGAGTAACACAGTCTATGTAACATTGTTGGGCATTTGCTGTTTGCACATTGAGGCTATTGGATGTTCTTGTGTATCTATGTAGGAAACGGGTAAGTTCATTTCATTCAGTTATTTAACAAAAACACAAATTTCTGGGTCATAAATTATACCTATAACCAGCATTAATGGAGGTAACCAATATATTTTTAAAAGCCACCTATTCACAGATTATTTTTCCTCAATAATTCTACTGAAATAATTATGCTTATTGATTTAAAAATAATCATGCATGTCTATTCTAACTCTAAATATATTCTTTTTTTTCTTTTTAGTTCCTATTTTTTTATTTGACAACTTCTTGAAAGTGTCTTTTACTTATTTCCTTGCTTCATTGTTATTTTTAACTTGGCTCCTTTCAAATGATTAGGTATGAGAAGACAGATGTGAGATCCTCATGTTGTTATCTTGACTGCCAGCATGGCAGGGAAGCAGGGAAGGTGAAGTGTATTTGTGGCAGGCACAGTAGGCATCACCTTAGGCAAAGGACTCATCACACAGTTCATTATCCTTTCATGCATTCTGAGTAACTGTCTCTGGGGAAGATGCTCTGTTTAGCCACTGTTCTGGGTCACAGTCACATTCAGTTATCTGCCATAATGTTAAACTCAGTGTACTCAGATCTAAGCAGGTATAAGCTCTCTTGGCATAGAGTGAACAATTTAACTTCTCAGAGCCTAAATTTTCTTACCAGAAAATAAATATCACAGCAATAGCAGTGATATATATATATATATATATATATATATATATATATATATATATATATCTGAAGCAACTGAGAGGTCATCTAATCTTACATATATAATAAATAAATAATGACTCTTTTATTGTTGTTACCTGTTGTTTGTCCTTGAGTTATTATTGGAACCCTGTCTTTAACAAAGTTTCCACAGATAATTGAGTCCTCCTCTTTTGCTCTTAAGAACTTCGGTTATAGTTTCATTGTTTATGATCCATGGCGAACAAACCTTGTGTGTGTGTGTGTGTGTTTATATGTATCTCTATTTTCATATATAATGACTTCCCATAATATTTCTGAGAAATGTTTCAAACTATTAATCTGAAAATTATGGATCAATGGATCAATTGTAAGTTATTTTGTGACAAGTATATCAGAAATTTATTAGGATTCTTTTCTCTGTGTTTAGAAACAGTAGTACTCATTAAGATGGCATGAACAAATGACGTTTCCAATCCTGTGGTACAGATAGCTTCCAAATGGTTCTGAGTAGGAGTTTGGAATAAGTCAAGTTTTTTCCCAATGATTACATTACATGATATGGAAAAACTAAAAGATTTTGGATACTTAATGGTTTCTTTTCTTTTCTATTTTATTCTTAACAAACCTTTATTATAACTAATATAACAGAAAATAAGCAAAATAAGCAAGTAAAATATGATACTGTTTAGACTGATGATTAACCCTCAGGAAAAAGGCAAAATGGGAGGAATATAGGCAAATGGGTAAGAGATGTATGTGGGAATTGATGTTTTCATGTGAAATTGTTTAGTTAACTGTTCAGCAACTATTTTGGCTTATCTCCTCTAATAAAGCCATACTACTTAAGGGTTTCTAATTAGTTGCTTTTGAATAAATTTTATGGGAGAATAATCTGGAAGGTTATTGCCAAACAAATAAGGCCACTGTGGTCTTAGATATATACTCCTATTTTATTAAAAAAAAATCCTCTTGATGAGTTTCTCAAGCAAAAAAGTGGAGGGAGGCCCTCTATACTATAAAATAAAATAGTAAAGAAAAAGTGGGAAATTGTTTTAAAACAAAATACAGCTGACCAAAACTTCCACAGTAATGGGCATAAATCTGAAGTATCCTAGAGCCAAGAGCATCTCTTTGTTAGCCAGAAGTCATTGTTACAATGGTTTCATCAACAAACTCAAGGAAAATTGATTAAGTCCAAACTAAAAAACAAGTATCTATGAGTCTTATTGACATATGTATATAATTAAAAATATAGATAAATAAAGGATCAAGGACAACTTTCCATTGTAAGTAATGCCTGATAGTCATCCCTGACGTGTATAGATTCCATAACTGAAAAGTGATGTTACTTTGTGATCTTCCTCTGGAGTCCAAAACACTAGGTTTAATTTGAGAGGAAAAATAAGATGCATACCAGTTAAAGATCCCACAAAACAGTGGGTAAAAGCTAAATATGTTCAGGTCTTACTAAAATAAGCTGAAAGTCAACAAGATTGTCAAAACAACCTGATGTCTACAGAGACACACCTAGTAATAAAGTTTCTATGGTGGGAGGAGATGAAATTGGTAAAAATTAAATAAATAAGAAATAAAGTGTATAGCAAAACTGCATAAAATCAGTTCAAATAATTTTTAAAATAACATACTCCTGTGAGAGACCAAACATCAGGCAATAGATATTCAAGTATTCTATTTGATCTTTTGTATTTTTCTTCCTGTCTAAAGCTATTAAAAATAGTGTTTATGTTTTTAGAAATTGGACTGAGAAGGTCCCTTGGGTGGTGCTAGTCCTAAAGTACAGCTGGTGCAAGAAAAAGGCAGAAGGAGAGTTTTAAAGATTTTACTTTTTATTTTTTAAATTATAGGTTTAGGAAGGTGCCTGTGACTTCAGGTATCTAGCGACTGTATACTGATATGTAAAATCTCCTAAAGCAGAAGTTACAGGTAGTTGTGAGCTGTCCTACTTAGTTGCTGGGAATCAAACTCCAATCTTCTTTAAGAATAGTGCTTTTCTTAACCTCTGAGCCCTACCAAAAGAGAATTTAGCTGCTTTTCATACTAATCCAAGAACAATACTCGGTAACTGTAAATAGTGTTATCCTTATTTTACCTGTACTAAGAACCAGAAAAATATATTCAAGGCAATTTCCTTTTCACTTAGCAGTGACCTCTGTGATGGATCAGTGTGCAAGTGAGGCCTGACTCTCAGCAGCTGAAGGACTCTTGCAACTGGTGACATTTCAGTGCTTTTAAGATTCACCTAAAACTTTTCTGTAAAAATCATAATGTGAAAATGATCTTTTCTTATACAGTAAAGTTTAGGATCTTTATAGTTAGTAATTGGGGAAAAGGGATTTCTAATATCTGTGCCATGTCTCCTCTGAATCTTGTTCTTGCTCTTGAGAGGATCTCCTAATACAAATTTAAATAGTTACGGCTAATGGTCAATTGTGGGAACCCCTGGGTTCAATGGCTCTACCTTCTTCACTACATGATGTATTCAAGGATTAAGTTAAATGACCTATGACTGATAATAGCACCAATTCCCAGCAGTCACTCAGTTATTTCAAGTTTCTAGGCAACAGCACATGGACTTTCTTACCCCATATCCCAATTTGCATCTCAACTACCACTTATTTCTTTTTTTTTTTTAAATTTAAAATGTGACGAAGACATTTTTATTTTAGTCCATACACATGAGACATGCACACGATGACCTGAGTTTATGATCTGAAGTTTTGAAATTAGTTTTCAGGACATGTCATGAGCCATCATGAATTCCAAATATTAATAGTTTTCTATAGAACTGTTACTATGTGGGAAGGAAAAGAAAGAAGGTTCATCAAAACCTTTAACAAAAGTTCAAGGCCTTGGCTTGGTAAGATGAAGATTTTAAAGAGAAGTTCACATTATTTTTTATGTAGTCACTTTTCTGCAAAAACGCTAATGGTGACTGACCACACAAACTAAATTAGATGTTGATATTATCTCTACACTCCAGTCAGGGCAATGCTAGAGATCCAAACACAATCAGAATACCTTGATGTGAGATGTTTTTCTATACACTGTGAATTACAATTGGATAATAAAAGAATTATTTTTTTCTTCTTTATTTATTTTGTATTTATCAAAAAAACAGTAAAATGAATTTAAAATGCTGAAAAGTTAACAATAACTATAAAGAGGATAAGAATCATAAGCATGGCTTATCAAGGGTGATAATGCAAATACACATATATTTACTTTGTGTTCAGCTTTCCCTCTGAATTTTTTTTTCCATCCCTGTATATCCTTATTCAAGGT
>PVIH01032033.1:0-10127 GCA_004025045.1 Sigmodon hispidus
TTGTATTTTCTTCTATTTCTTTAAGGCTTTTTTTCATATCTTCTTTGAGAGCTTCGATGATCATCAAAAAGGAATTTTTGGTGTTGCTTCCTTCTGTTTCCTCTTCATTGCTCAGTTCAGGTCTTGTATTTGTAAGATCGCCACTCTCTTCTGGAGTTACCATGTTGTCCTTTGTAGTATTATGTAATTTTTTGCACTGTCATTTGCCCATGGCTTCAGTGGTTCACGATTAGATGGGTCCTGGTCAGTTGTGGCACTCGGGTGTTGGAGAAAGTTCCATGAGGAGCTGAGAAATATGTATATTCCTTTGCCTTTGGGTGGAAGGTTCTGTAGATATCTATGAAATCCATTTGCATCATAACCTCATTCAGACTCCTTATTTCTCTGTTGAGGCTCTGTCTGGTTGATCTATCCAGGGTTGAGAGTTGGGTATTGAAGTCTCCCACTATTAGGGTGTAAGAATTGATGTGGGATTCGAGCTTTAGTAGTGTTTCTTTTACATATGTAGGTGCCCCTATTTTGTCACCTTTCTGGTCAGGGTCTGATTCTGTCTTTCAGAGACCCCTGCAGTTGTTGGTTCGCCCAGTTCGAGGTCGTGGTGGAGAGCCGTGCAAATTCCCTCAGCAGGAGCTGTGGATGTGGTCAGGGACAGAGTTTACCTGTCCCTGCTCCAGAGTGTGCTGTGATTCTGCAGACAGCACTAGGTCCTGGGAGCAGAACCGGAAGCAATGGGAGCTCAACTCTCCCTCCCAGGCTGGGATATAGGTGCTGAGGCCTGGTGCCCCCTCCTCACCTCTGGGCGGGGTCGATTCTGCCCTTCAGAGACCCCTGTAGTTCGTTTGCTCTTTTTGAGGTTGAACGGGGAGCCATGCAAATTCCCTCAGCAGGAGCTGTGGATGTGGTCAGGGACAGAGTTTACCTGCCCCTGCTCCAGAGTGTGCTGGGATTCTGCAGACAGCCAGGAATAATTGAATTTAAAGAATCAACTTGGTTAAATTACAAGCCCAGTAAAAAGGCCAATTTAGTTATAAGAATTCAAAGAAACCAACATGCTAAAATAAGTAGGTAATATAATACAAATAAGAGAAAACTATATTTAGTTGTGATTTTATAGTTCAGGTTCATTTTAAGATTTATTAATACCAGGACATCTTTTGGCTGCTAGTGATGATTGCTAAGTAGATGCCATATTTATCTAAGAAGAGTGTACAGGTTATTACAGATGCCACAGCTATAAGCCATTCCAAAACATATTACTTTTCACCAATGGAAGTTAATGACTGGCTGAGGCAATAATTTGGTGGTCATATGCTTAGCATGTGGGTATCTGTGGGGTCGATCTCCAGTGACACAAAAGTGGAACAGGGAAAGAAAGTTGTTACTGGTATAAACCCTTTCCTCATATTGAGAATCAATCAATGAGGAACAAGAGCAACACTATTGTTCATAATCAATTAAGTCCTATAAAATCAACCTTTCAAAAATTATGATTATAAAATAGAATGTGATAATGTTTACTTTTGATTTTTGTTCTAGTGCTTTTCCTTTCCTCATGAAAATATCTATCTAGAAACTGGAACATTTTTCAATATATTGGAGAAAATACAAAATATTATATTCCATAGTTCAGCACTTTGAGATTGTGACTACCAAGGTCAATGTAAAAACTGAAGATGGGTTGCCAAAAATCCTGAAGACTAAATACTCTTGCAGCATCCAGCACCAGGCATTTATTCAACAGTAGGCATCAGATGAACATTGAGGGGATAGCTCCAACAGTTTATGGTCCCTTCTATCTGCCCAGTCACATCCATGAAAGCTTTTGCTATGTCATAAACTAGATGATAGAACTTTATTTTATTTTAAACATTCTTTTGTTGGACACAGTTTTGTTTTTCAGAGTTTAATTGAATTAATTAGACAGAGTTTATAGAAATTTTAATCTTCATTGTTGATCTACATTGACTTTTGTATTTCAACTTGAATTTCTAACTCCTGCCACTTAATGGGAATGATGATTTAATCTTTTTTTTTTTACTAAAATAGTTTAGAGAATCTTTGAGTACTTTAAAAAAACCAATTAGAAATCTCTAAAACCATACATTACTTCTTACTTATATGTTTACTTCATTTTTATACATGTAAACGATTTAAGATAATATATCCATACATAACAATAATGATAACTGCATGATAAAAATTTATTTTGGAGACCCATGTCCACAGTGGAATCAGAGCTCAGCAAATTTCAGCTTCTGGGTCACCCATCTGGAGAATCCCTCTCCAGGGGCCAGGGTCACATCCAAGGTTCTGATCTCAGATTCTTGCTAGCAGACAGGCCCTAAGCTTTAGCTAGAGGGGCCTCCTCAAGTGACCCCTAACAGAAAAGACCTCCCATGGCCAGGTCCAACATCCAGGGCAAACTGTATCACTAGAGACATGTTCAAAACAGAGTCAGAGATCATGCAGACCCCTTGCTCAGAGAAGACAGGAGACATAATAGCCCTCTAGGCACAATTGACTAGTAGCTGACTAAGTGTGAACCACTGAAGCCATGGGCAAACACCAGTGGAAGAATGCATATAACAATATCAAGAACAACAAGGTAACATCAGAAGAAACTGGTGGTTCTACAACACCAAGATGCAGAGAAATGAAGAGGAAACAGAAGGAAACAACAGCAAAAACACCTTTATGAAAATTATAGAAGCCTTAAAAGAAGATATAAAAAATTCCCTTAAAGAAATAGAAGAAAATACAAACAAAAAATTGGAAGAGATGAACAAATCCTTCAAAGAAAACCAAGAAAACCAAGAAAAGGAAAACCAAAAGATGAAAGAAACATTCCAGGAAATAAAAATTGAAACAGATACAATAAAAAAGACACAAAATGAGGCAAAGGTGGAAATAGAAAATCTGAATAAAGGATACCACAGATACAAGCATAACCAACAGAATCCAAGAGATGGAAGAGAGAATCTCTGGAGTGGAAGGCTCAATAGTGGAAATAGATACATCAGTCAAAGAAAACACAAAAGACAGCAGAGTCATAACACAAAATGTTGAGGCAATTGGGGCACCATGAAAAGATATAACCTGAGAATAATGAAAATAGAAGAAGGAAAAGAATACCAGGTCAAAGGCACAGATAATGTATTTAATAAAATCATGGAAGAAAACTTTTCCACCCTAAAGAAGGAAATGTGTATAAAGATATAAGAAGCTTACAGGACACCAAATAAATTTGCCCCCTCCCAAAAAATTCCACTCACCACATAATAATGAAGCCACAAAACATACAGAAAAAAGAAAAAAATGTAAGAGCTGAAAAATATAAGGGTCAACTTACTTATAAAGGCAGACCCATCAGAATAACATCTGACTACTCAATGGAAACAATGAAAGCAAGAAGGTTTTGGTCAGAAGTTGTACAGACACTAAAAAAGCATGGCTGCCAACCTAGACTACTATACCCAGCAAAACTAGCAATCACTATAGATGGAGTAAATTAAATATTTCTTGACAAAGTTAAACTTAAACAATACCTATCCACAAATCCAGTCCTTCAGAAAGTATTAAAGGGAAAACTCCTATCTAAGGATTCCAGATACAACCATGAAACCACAGGCAATCGATAATCCCACAGAAGAAAGGCCCAAAGAAAGGAAATACATACAAGCTACCACCAAAAATAATAGGAAATAACAATCAGTAGTCACTAATATCCCTTGATATCAATGGACTCAATTCACTTATAAAAAGACACAGCCTAGCACGATGGATACAAAAACAGAAACCATCCTTCTGATACATACAAGAAACACACCTCAACTTGGAAAGACAGACACAGACTCAGATTAAAGGGATGTGAAAAGATTTTCCAACCAAATGGCCCTAAGGACCAAGCTGGTGCAGCCATCCTAATATCTAACAATGTAGACTTGAAACTAATATCGATTAAAAGAGACCATGACAGACATTACTTATTCATCCAGTAAAAATTGATCAAGATGAGATTTCAATTCTGAATATTTATGTCCCTAAAATAAGGGCACCTATCTATGTAAAAGAAACACTACTAAAGCTCAAATCCCACATCAATTCTCATACCCTAATTGTGAGAGACTTCAATATCCCACTTTCACCCTTGGATAGGTCAACTGGACAGAGATTCAACAGAGAAATAAGGAGTCTAATAGAGGTGTTGATGCCAATGTATTTAATTGAAGCTTCCACCCAAACACAAAGGAATATACATATTTCTCAGCACCACACAGAACTTTCTCTAAACTTGATCACATAATTGGTCCTAGAGCAAATATCAATGCATAAAAAATTGAAATAATCCCTTGTAACATATCAGACCACCAGGGCCTAAAGTTAGAGTTCAACAACATCAAGAATCACAGAAAGCCTACCAACTCACGGAACCTAAACATCACTCAAATGAACCACCTCTGAGTCAAGGAAGAAATTAAAAAAGAAATCAAAGTCTTCCTAGAATTTAATGAAAATGAATATAAAATGTACCCAAACTTATGTGACACAATGTAAGTAGTCTTAAGAGGAAAATCTAGATACTATATGAAAAACCTAGAGTAATATCACACTAAAGACTTAACAGCATAACTGAGAACAATTAGAAGCAAACTCACCTAGAAGGAGTTATCAGGAAATAATCAAATGTAGAGCTGAAATCAATACAGTTGAAACAAAGAGAGCAATACAAGGAATCAATGAATCAAAGAGTTGGTTCTTTGAGAAAGTCAACAACATAAACCCTTATCCAAACTAACTAAAAAGCAGAGAGACAGTAGTATCCAAAACAACAAAATCAAAAATGAAAAAGGAGACATAACAGCAGATCCCCCAAGAAATCCAGAGAATTATCAGGTCATACTTTGAAAATCTATACTCCACAAAAATGGAAAACCTAAAAGAAATGGTAAGCTTTTAGTTTGAGTACCATTTACCAAAATTAAATCAAAATCAGATTAAATATTTAAACAGACCTATAACCCTAAAGGAAATTGAAGCTGTCACTAAAAGCCTCCCAAGTAAAAAAGCCCAGGTCTGGATAGTTTCAGTGCAGAATTCTACCAGACATTCAAAGAAGAATTACTACCATTACTCCTCAAACTATTTCACACAGTACAAACTGAAGGAATATTGCCAAATTCTTCTTATGAGGCCACAATTACCCTAATACCCAAGTCACTAGAAGACACAGCAAGGAAAGAGAATTGCAGGCCAATTCCCTAATAAATATTGGTGGAAAAATTCTCAATAAAATTCGGGCAAACTGTATACAACACCAAATAAAAAATATTTTCCACCACAATCAAGTAGGCTTCATCCCAGAAATATGAGGATGGTTCAACATATGAAAAACCAAAAAATCTTATATGCCATCCATCACATAAACAAACTGAAGGAAAAAAAGCCCACATGATTATATCCTTAGTCGCTGAAAAAGCCTTTGACAAAATCCAACACTTCTTTTATGATACAAGCCCTGGAGAGATCAGGAATATAGGGAAAATACCTAAATAAAATAAAGGCAATTTACAAAAAGCCAACAGTCAACATCAAACTAAATGGAGAAAAACTCAAAGCAATCCCACTAAAGTCAGGAACTAGACAAGGCTGTCCCATCTCCCCATATCTATTCCATATAGTTCTCAAAGTTTTAGCTAAAGCAATAAGCAAACACAAGGAGATGAAGGGGATACAAATTGGAAAAGAAGAAGTGAAACTATCTCTATTTGCAGATGATATGATTTTATACATAAGTGATTCACAAAATTGTACCTAGGAATGTCTACAGCTGATAAACAACTTGGTCATTAATATTTCTTAATATCAGTGGACTAAATTGACCTATGAAAAGACACACTCTAACATGATAGATACAAAAACAGAAACTATCCTTCTTCTGTATACAAGAAACATACCTCAAGTAGAAAGACAGACATAGGTTCATAATAAAGGGTTAGGAAAAGACTTTCCAATCTTTCCTAAGAAACAAGCTGGTGTAGCCATTCTAATATCTAACAAAATAGACTTTAAGCTAAAACCAATAAAAATAGACTAGGAAGGCCAGTACTTATTCATCTCAGGAAAAATTTACCAAGATAAAAATCTCAATCCTTGAATATCTATGCTTGTAACACAAGGGTATTTACATATGTAATAAGAAACACTTCTAAAGCTTAAACCCCATATAAAACTTGACACACTAATATTGGGAGATTCAATACTCCACTTTCACACTTGGGTAGGTCAACCAGAGAGAAATTTTAACAGAGAAATAATGGATCTAGCAGAAGTTATGACCCAAATGGACTTAGTAGATATGTACTGAACCCTCCACCCAAACAAAAAGGAATATACATATTTCTCAGCACCCCATGGAACTTTCTCTAAAATTGACCACATACTAGATCATAAAGCAAATATGAACACGTACCAAAAATGGGTATGATTCCTTGTGCCATTTCAGATCACCATGGTCTAAAGTTACAGTTCAACAACATCAAGAATAACAGAAAGCCTACCAACTCATGGAAACTAAATATCAGTCAACTGAACCACCTCTGGGTCAAGGAAGAAATTAAGACAAAAATCAAAGACTTTCTAGAATTTAACAAAAATGTATCCATGATATATGCAAACTTATGGGATACAATGAGAGAAATCTTAAGAGGGAAAATTCATAGCACTAGATGCCTACATGAAAAGACTAGAGAAATCCCACACAAGAGAACTGTCATCACAGCTGAGGGTCCTAGAACAATTAGAAGCAAACTCTCCTAGAAGGAATAGACAGCAGCAAATAATCAAACTTAGAGCAGAAGTCAATACAATTGAAACAAAACAAATTCAAAACAATCCCACTAAAATCAGGAACTAGACAAGGCTGTCCCCTTTACCCTTATCTATCAAAAATAGTTCTCAAAATTTTAGCTAAAGCAATAAGAGAACAAAAAGAGATTAAAGGGATACAAAATTGAAAAGGAGTTAAACTATCTCTATTTGGAGATGACATGATTGCATACATAAGTGACTCACAAAATTCTACCACAGAACTTGTACAGCTGATAAACACCTTCAGAAATGTAGCAGGATACAAGATTAATTCAAAGAAATCAGTATCCCTCTTATACACTAAAAATAAAAGGGCTGTAAAAGAAATAAGTGAAATATCACCTTTAATAATAGCTGCAAATAGCATTAAATACCTTGGAGTAACTACAAACAAAGAAGTATAAGAACTGTTTGACAAATATTTTAAATCTCTGAAGACAGAATTTGAAGAGGATATAAGAAAATGGAAAGCTCTCCCATGTTCCTGGAGAGGTAGGATCAACATAGTAAAAATAGCAAACTTACAAAAAGCAATGTACAGATTCAATGCAGTCCTCATTAAAATCCTATCACAAATTTTTTTACAGACCTTGAAAGAACAATACTCAATTTTATTTCGAATAACAGGAAAGTCAGGATTGCCAAAACAATTTTGCTCAACAAAAGAACCTCAGGAGACATCACCATCCCTGACTTCAAGTTATACTATAGAGCTACAGTAATAAAAGTACCCTGGTACTGGCATAAAAACAAACTTGTGCATCAAGGGAGTCGAATTGAAGACCCAGACATTAACCCACACACCTATGAACACTTGATTTTTGACAAAGAGGTCAAAAATGTTCAATGGATAAAAGATAGTATCTTCAACAAATGGTATTGGCATAACTGGATGGTAGTATGTAGAAAAATGAAAATAGATCCAAACCTATCACCTTGCACAAAAATTAAATCCAAGTCGATCTAGGACCTCAACATAAACCCAGCTGCACTGAACTTGATAGAAAAGAAAGTGAGAAATACCCTCCAACGCATTAGCACAGGTGACCACTTCCTAAATATAACACCAGAGGCACAGACACTAAGAACAACAACAATAAGTGGGACCTCCTAAAACTGAGAAGCTTCTGTAAGGCCAAGGACACTGCCAATAGGACAAAACGACAGCCTACAGAATGGGAAAAGATTTTTACCAATTCTTAAAGTGACAGAGGATTGTTCTCTAAAATATTTAGATAACTCAAGAAACTAGAGCCCCAAACTCTTAACAACCCAATTAAAAACTGGTTCAGAACTACAAAGGAAATTATCAGCAGAAGTAAAAATGGCTGAAAGGCACATGAAAAAGTGCTCCACAGCTTTACATAAGAGAAATGCAAATCAAAACAACTTTGAGATACCACCTTACACCTGTCAGAATGACTAAGATTAAAGACAAAGATGACACCTATGCTGGAGAAGTTGAGGAGCAAGGGGAACACTCCTCCATTGTTGATGGGAGTGTAAGCTTGTTCAGCCAATCTGGAATGCAGCATGGCAATTTCTCAGAAAACTGGAACTCATTCTCCCTAAGGATCCAGCAATACCATTATTGGGCATATACCCTTATGATGCACATTCACACTCATTCAAAAGCATTAGCTCAATTATGTTCATAGCAGCATTATTTGTAATAGCAAGGACCTGTAAACAATCTAGATGCCCTCAACTGAAGACTGGATTAACAAACTGTGGTACATCTACAAAATGGAGTACTATTCAGCAGTAAGTAAAAATGATATCCTAAAGTCTGCAGGCAAACGGATGGAGATTTGGAGAATATCCTCCTGAGTGAGGTATCACAAACCCAGAAAGATAAGCATGTGATTTACTCTCTCTAGTGGACTTTAAACAAAAAGCAAAGCATGTCCAAGCTGCAAACCACAACCACTGAACAGCTTGGATTCTGAAACATCTGGGACTGGCACCTTGGAGTCCATTCCCTCCAGAGGAACACCTGACTCAGTCTTGATGTTGGGGTGAGGAAAGCAGATTTGCTTGGAGTGGATGCTGAACTAAGCCATATTGGGACCTTGGGACCTCCTGCCCTTGCTGGGGAGGAGATAATGAGATGGGAAGAAGAGAGTGACTGGGAGGGGTAGGAGGGAAAAGGGGGTTTGAACAAGGGTATACATGGATAAAAAATGAGACTTTATTCATAATAAAAATTATAATAAAAAATTTAATAAGAAAGAATTTCAGACCAATTTCCTTTATGAACATTGATGTAAAAATATTCAGTATAATACCTGCAAACAAAATCAAAAAAGAAATAAGCCAAATCTTCAAATGTTAAAAAAGAATTTATTATGTATTTTATAAGAAACTGACCTTAAGTCCCATTGCTTCCGGTTCTGCTCCCTGGACCGAGTGCTGTCTGCAGAATCCCAGCGCACTCTGGAGCAGGGGCAGGTAAACTCTGCTCCTGACCACATCCACAGCTCCTGCTGAGGGAAACCCCGCCACGACCACGAACTGAGCTAACGAACTACAGGGGTCTCTGAAGGGCAGATCCAGACCCCGACCAGAGGTGAGGAGGGGACATGAGGCCTCAGTGCCTGTATCCCAGCCTGGGAGGGAGAGTTGAGCTCCCATTGCTTCCGGTTCCGCTCGCGGGACTGAGTGCTGTCTGCAGAATCCCAACGCACTCTGGAGCAGGGGCAGGTAAACTCTGCCCCTGACCACATCCACAGCTCCTGCTGAGGGAATTTGCATGGCTCCCCACCTCGACCTCGAACTGAGCCAGGATTGCCAAAACAATTTTACTCAACAAAAGAACCTCAGGAGGTATCACCATCCCTGACTTCAAGCTATACTACAGAGCTACAGTAATAAAAGCAGCCTGGTACTGGCATAAAAACAGACTTGTGGACCAATGGAATAGAATTGAGGATCCAGACATTAACCCAAAAACCTATGAACACCTGATTTTTGACAAAGAGGCCCAAAACATTCAATGGAAAAAAGATAGTATATTTAACAAATGGTGTTGGCATAACTGGAAGGAAGTGTGTAGAGAAAGGCAAATAGATCCGAGCCTGTCACCCTGCACAAAACTCAAATCCAAGTGGATCAAAGACCTCAACTTAAACCCAACCACTTTGAACTTGATAGAAAAGAAAGTGGGAAATACACTTCTACAAATTGGCACAGGCCACCACTTCCTAAATATAACACCAGTGGCACAGACACTAAGACCAACAATCAATAAGTGGGATCTC
>PVIH01032034.1:0-10127 GCA_004025045.1 Sigmodon hispidus
TGAACCTCCCACCTCTGCGAAAACTAGGGTATGGACGGGTCCTGGGATGTCTAGGGGGACGCCTCAACGATACTCTTAGGATTATGTTCCAGTTGCACAGCAGAGAATAGACCACTGCCCTACCTGTGTCTTATTAAAACAAAAAGGGGGAGCTGTTGGGAGCTGCCGCACCTTAAAGATGGCGCTGGCTCCTGTTCCCTGCCTTCCTGATGGCGAATGCTTCTAGTAATAATTACTCCATCCATGGGATGTGCTGAATTGACTAGCTTGCTTCTGTGTGTGTGGCCCTATGGTGAAGGCCCACGCGGTATTAGCTGAGTGAAGGACTTGAGCTTAAAACTGGCTGCACAGGTTGGGAGAGAGGAAGAACTACTGCAAGGGGCTACTACTGCAAGAAGTATCTGTAACAATAAAGGACCTGGTCAATTACCACAGAAGAATCCTGGTGCTGTGCCTTTTCCTGCTGGAAAGGATTGGGCGTGGCGCAGACTATAATACTAAAATTTTATTAATATTAGAATAAAATTGAAGCATGTATACTTTTATGTTTATATTCCTCTTACATGCTTATGATAATAATAAAAGAAAACTATTATTCCATTCTTCAAATGGAATAGTAAAAGGAAAATACATAACCCCTGTACCTGTAACTTTCTTTTTGGAGTACCTTCCTCTAGAATTATGTTTGTGTCTGAGGGTGTGTGTGTGTGTGTGTGTGTTATTAAACACATACATAAAACCTGCCAATTCTTGTGTTTTACTTGTGTATACATATTTTCTGTGACAACAATTTGGTTTTGAAAAGTCAATTCACGTGAGATTTTGCTGAGACGTTAAATTGTTTCTTTGAAAATATTATTGAACTATGTTGATATTTTCACCAAAAAGACACTGGTAAGAATATCTAAACTTAAAATTGGTTATGATATATTTTGTCAAATACACATGTTTATATTTGCTTCTATGTTTATAGTTTGGGTTACTTAAGAAGACTGCAGATTGAGCAGGCTTCAGGCTTTACAAATTTTGGACAAATTGTCTGCAAGTAAGTATTACATTGCCTCTCATAAGAATTCTGAGTAGAGACTCTGGTTAGGTTGAGGGTATGTTTGACTGTTCTCACTAGGGAATAATAAAGCATGAAAACAACAAAGTTCTCTTAAATTCCTTTGTGTTTCTTCTCTTAACCCAGTGCTTTCATACAACAAGCCAATAAGGCCAGATGTGTGACTTTTTGTCCTAGAAAAGAAAATCAGAACAATGATGTTGCAGACTCTGCAAGGTGCCTTGGCAGAATTTCTGGAAGGCAGTTTGCTACTGACAGCATTTTAAACAACTCACAATAATATACAAACTGAGTATACTGCAATTCATTGCATACCTTGGTGAAAAAAATGTAGAGGATGTGTTTATATATAAAACTAGCAGCTGAATTGTATGCTATAATTCTACCCTGTAGTATGAGGTTTTCTGGCCCAGACTTTTTGACCTAACCCTGAGATTTAGACCCACTTATATCCCCCACTGCTGCTTAGCACCAAATAATCACACAAAGGCTCAGCTTAATGTTTGGATGTTGGTATCTTTATCTGTTTTAATCAGTTGCTGAATAAAGCCTCTCTGATGGCAATTGGGCTATATATCAACACATCAGCATAGCTTAACATCATTGGGAATCATTCCACTGACATTTTTGCCAGTTATTTAGGCTCTGGCGTATTCAGCCATTGGGACCTGGCACTCCAGGCATTTTCAGGTGTATATGCCTTTTTTTTGGCATTAATCTCAGGCTACACCTGTCATTTGTTGGCTACTCCTTGAATTTCTAAGATGACGTTACCAGACATAAAATATTTTTTAAAGTTTTTTTTTTATTTTATTGTTTTTATTATGAAAATGTCATTGTTTTTTAATTCATGTATCCCCTTGTGCAGGTTTCCTTAACCCTCCCAGTCACTCTCTCTTCTCCACATCTCCCCATCTCCTCCACAACAATGACAGGAGGTTCCAAGGTCCCAGGGTGGTTTAGTTCAACATCCACTCCTGGCAGATCCACTTTCCTCACCCCAACATCAAGAATGGGTCAGGTGTTTCTCTGGAGGAAATGGGCTCCAAGGTACCAGTCCAAGGTGTTTCAGATCCCAAATCATTCAGTGGTTGTGGTTTGCAGCTTGGACATGCTTTGTATTTTTTCCTTTTTGTTTAGAGTCCACTAATGAGAGAGTACATTCCCTGCTTATATTTCTGAATTTGTAAAACCTCACTAAGGAGGATATTCTCCAAAACCATCCATTTGCCTGCAAATTTTAGGATATAATTTTTTCTCAGTTCTGAGTAGTACTCCATTGTGTAAATGTACAATAGTTTGTTAATCCATTCTTCAGTTGAACGGCATTTAGATTGTTTCCAGTTTCTTGCAATTATAAATAATACTGCTGTGAACATAGTGGAGCTAATGTTTTTTGGTGTGAATGTGTGCCTTTGGGGTATATGCCAAATAATGGTATTGCTAGATCCTTGGGGAGATTGATTCCCAGTTTTCTGAGAAACCGCAATACTGCATTTCAGAGTGGTTCAAAAAGTTTACAATCCCACCAACAATGGAGTAGTATTTCCCTTACTCCATATCCTATCCAGCAAAGGCTATCATCTATGTTTTGAATCTTAGTCATTCTGACAGGTATAAGGTGGTATCTCTAAGATGCTTTGATTTGCATTTCTCTGATGGCTAAAGATGTTGAGCATTTTTTCAAGTGCTTTTCAGCCATTTGTAATTCTTCTGCTGAAAATTCCCTTTTTAGTTCTGAACCGCATTTTTAATAGGATTATTTAGGGTTTGGGGTCTAGTTTCTTAAGTTCATTCCTCCATCACTTGTAGTGTTGGTGAAGATTTTTTTTTCCCATTCTGTAGTTTGTTGTTTTGTCTTAATGACTGTGTCCTTGGCCTTACAGAAACTTCTCAGTTTCAGGAAGTCCCATTTATTGATTGTTGTTCTCAGTGTGTGTGATACTGATGTTATATTTAGGAAGTGGTCACCTGTGGCAATGTGTTGGAGAATATTTCCCACTTTTTTTTCTATCAAGTTCAGTGTGACTGGGTTTCTGTTGATGTCTTTGATCCACTTGGATTTGAGTTTTATGCATGGTAATAAGCTTACATCTATTTGCATTTTTTTAAACACTGCCTTTTAGTTATGCCAACATCATTGAATATTTTTGACCTCTGTGTCAAAAATCAGGTGTTCATAGGTGTGTAGGTTAATATCACAGTCTTCATTTCAATTTCATTGATCCACAAGTCTGTTTTTATGCCAGTACTAGGCTATTTCTATTATTATAGCTCCATAGTATATCTTGAATTTGAGTATGGTGATGTCTCTTGAGGTTCTTTTGTTGAGCAAAATTTTTTTGGAAATCCAGGCTTTACTGTTATTCCAGATGAAATTGAGTATTGTTCTTTGATGGCCTAAAGTTGTGTTGGAATTTTGATGGAAAATGCATGGAATCTGTAGATTGCTTTTGGAAAGATTGCCAATTTCACTATGTTGATCCTACCTATCCAGAAGCATGGCAGATCTTTCCGTTTTCTGATATCCCCTCCAATTTCTTTCTTCAGTGATTTCAAGTTTTCTTTTTTTTTTTCAACTATATCTGTTACTTCTTTGGTTATAGTTACCCTGAGGTATTTAATGCTACTTGCAGCTATTATAAAAGATGACGTTTTCCTTATTTCTTTTTCAGCCCATTTATCTTTAGTGTATAAGAGGGCTACTGATTTTTTTTAATAATCTTTTTTTCTGCTATATTGCTGAAGGTGTTTATCAGCTGTAGAAGTTCCCTGGTATTATTTTGTGGGTCACTTATGTATACAATCTTATCATCTGCAAATATGGATAGTTTCACTTCTCTTCTTGAATTTATATCCCCTCAATCTTTTTTCATTATCTCATTTCTTTGATTAAAACTTTGAGAACTATGTTGAATAGATAAGAGGAGAGGGGACTGGCTTGTTTAGCTCTTGAGTTTAATGAGATTATTTTGAGTTTTTCACTATTTTTTATGTTGTTTGCTTTTGGCTTCTTGTATATCATCTTTATTATATTTAGGTATTTTCCCTGTATTGCTGTTCTCTCCAGGGCTTTTATCATAAAGAAGTATTAGACTTTGTCAAAGACTTTTTCAGCATCTAAGCAGATGACCATGTGTTTTTTCTTTTAATTTATTTATATGATGGATGATATTCCCAGAAAAAATTTTGTAGGTAGTAAAATTTGTAAGTGGAAAGTTTTCTGGCTGGGTTGGTATCTCAAACCTTTTCCTGGAAATCTTTCTTGGTCACAGAAGATAGACAGTTTATACTATATACCTTTTATTGCTAGGCATCTTAGCCATAGACAACTTTGCTGATTCCTGGAAATTTCCATCTCCCTGGGTTTTTCTTCAACTCAAGATGTTCCTCTTTCTCAGTCATATCTCCTAGTACCCAACTCTGTCCACCTCAACCTGATCTACAAGTCCATTCATAAAATCTATTTTAATTTCTCTTTTCAGAATGATACAAACTTTCCCTTTGAGCCTTCCTTCTTTCTTAGCTTCTCTGGATCTGTGAGGTTGCCATTGCTATCTCTTACTTTATAGCTAATGTCAATCTATAAATAACACATCCATTTGTATCTTTCTGGGTCTGATTTACCTCACTCAGAATGATTATTTCCTAGTTTCAATCCATTGTCTAAAGTTTTCATTATATTTTAACAACTGAGACATTACTTTATTGTATAAATGTATCTTTTTTCTTTATTCTGTTCTTTGCTGAGGAACTTCTTTGCTGTAAACTAGTCTGTTTACAGATTTTAGATATTATGAATAAATCTGCTACAAACAGAGTTGAGCAAGTGTGTTTTGAGTACAATGGAGCAACCATTGGTTATATGCCTAGGTATATACCTCAAGATCTATATAGCTAGGTCTTGAGGTAAAATGATTTTCAGCTGAGTAATACTCCATTATGTAATTGTACCACATTTTCCCTATATATTCTTCAGTTGAGGGACATCTATGTTGTTTCTAGTTTCTGACTATTATAAACAAATCTGCTAATAACATATATCCTTGTTGTATAATTGAGCATCCATTGGGTGTGTACTCACAAGTGGGATTAGAGGTAGGTAAATTTCCATTTTTCTGAGAACCAGTCATATTGATTTCCATAGTGGCTTTATAAGGTATCATTTCCACCAGAAGTGGAGGAGTGTTAGCCTTGATCCACCTTCTCTTCAGCAAGAGCTTTCATTTCTGTTTTTGATCTTAGACACTCTAACAGATTTTAGATAGACTCTCAGGATTATTATGATTTGCATTTCCCTGGTACCTAAGGACGTTGAACATTTCTTTCAGTGATTCTTGGACATTTCAGATGCCTTTACTGAGAATTTTCCATTTAGATCTGGACTTAATTTTGTAAATGTATTTTTACATTTTTCTGATGTCTAGTTTCTTAAGTTCTTTATATAGTTTGGAAGTCAGACCTTTATTTGATATAGGGTTAGCAAAGATCTTTTTTTTCATTCTGTAGAGTATAGTTTTGTCCTATTGACAATGTCCTTTGCTCTATATAAGCTTTTCAGTTTCATGAAGTCACAATTCTAATTATTGTTCTTCATGTCTGTGCTATTGGTGCTCTGTTTAGGAATGTGTCTCCTGATCCAATGTATTCAATGTTATTTCCCCCTTTCTCTTCTCTCAGGTTCAGTGAATTTGGTTTTATGATGAGTTTTTTGTTTCACCTGGACTTGAATTTTGTGCAGGATAATAGATATGGTTCTATTTGCATTTTCCACCTGCTAACATTCAGTTACACCATCATTGTTCGTTGAAAATGCTATTTTTTTCCCATTCTGGCTTCTTTATCTAAAATCAGGTGCCCATATGTTTATATAGATTTATGTCTGGGTCTTCCATTCTGTTTCATTGATCAACCATGCAGTTTTTATTACTACATCTCTGTAATAGTTGAAGTCAGAGATGGTGATACATCCAATAGTTCTTTTATTGTACAGTATTGTTTTATCTATCCTGCTCTATTTTTTGTTTGTTTTTTGTGTTTTCTTTTTCATATTGAGTATTGTCCTTTCAAGTACAGTAAATAGGGTCTCCAGGTAAGCCACTGCTCAGTGCCTTCAAAGAATTCTTTAAGTCTCCCTAACATCCCCAGATGGCACTCTCTCTTCTGAGCTTCAGAATCCAGCCACAACTCTGGCTGCTTTATTGGAGGACAGGCAAGTTCTAGGGATCTAAGTTCAACATTCCCAGAAGGCATCCTTTCATGTCTGGTGCCACAACTCAGCAGGGATTCTTAGATAATTTACACAGCTATTATTTCCTGCCAGAACCTTCTACATGGTAAAGGATTCCTGCAAGGAATTTCATTACTACCCACATTTTATTTTTATCCTTAATTAAGATCTTAGTTGTTTGGATTCACTGGAACCCAGGTCACTGTATTGATACTCTGTACTAGACTCTGTCCTGGGTAATCTGCCCCCTGACCTCTGTGCACTTAGCTGACTAAAAGAATTGACAGCTAGGTCATTTTTCTAGGCCAAACTTTTCTCTCTAGAACCCCAAGAGTAAAATTGGGTCATATCAAGACCTCACACAAGGACATAGCTTAACCTTTGAGCCGACCTCCCCATGCTGTCTATTAGAGTATTGGGGCTGGCCACCGAAACTTTTGACCGTATTCTGTGGCAGAGGTGGTCTGTCCCACAAGACAGAGAGAGTGCATTTTCAACTCTGTGACCCCGCACACCTGTATGGCAGGGCCCAAAACTGCTTGCCTGTCCCCTGCTTTTGCTAACTTTCAACTAAAAAATTTAAAATAAATAAATAAATAAATACATACATACACACATATATGCATACATGCATATATACATACATACTTGGATCAGCCAGCTACAATCTTTGATTTGAGTGGATGTTTCAGGCAAAGTAAGATGGCTACCATCTTTGCTCTGGCTCCACAGGGGCAACCATACCTCAAGAAAGAAAAATCAGTGGGACTTCTACAACCTGCTTTGTCTAGATACCCACTTTATGCTCTGATTATGATGGTGATGACCAATTTAAGCTAAAAGCAGTTACAGAAAGAATGTGTCATCTCTTGCCTATGAGACAATCTTTAGGCCCAAAGCTGAGCAATAGCCTTTGTCATAGCTTTGGTGTTTTGTCACACCAAAACATAAACCTGTTCCAGCTGTTTTTTCTATCTTTACAGATTCCATTACAACCTGCTTTTTTCTCAGCTTCAAGAGACAGATGTCTTGATTTAAGTTCAACCTGCCTTCCCAAAAAATAGGCTTCTAGAGATCTTCCGATGACAACTAGCTATAACCTTCCTTCTTAGTACTTTCAAGGTACAACCTGCTCTCCAAGATGACAGCTATCTTATCTTAGTCATACCTCCCCCCTTTGGTCTCATCCTCATACTCCTCCCCAAATCTATAAAGACAGAACATACTGTGTCCTCATTTATCCTCAGCGAAACCCACCATTTTTTGATTGAGAATTAAGATTGAGAATTTTTAGTCTCCACACTAAAGCCCCACCCTCCTCTGAGTTCTAATGTCAGGTCCCATTTTAAAAAGAATTCCTGCTCACTCTCTTGATTTTTTTTCTCTCTTAGGAGTACTTCATATTCCCCCTCTCTTGCCCTTCCTCGTTTTTTAAAGAAAATATCATAACCATATTTTCCTATTATTATAATAAAGTGCTTTTACATAGAAACAGCTCCTATGTGTCTCATGCTGCCTGTTCCCCCGTCCCACTGTATCCCCAGCAGTCTCTCTCCTGAAATACCTGCTACCAGCTAGCACAGTAATTCATTATTGTATCATGCCACATCATATAAAATCTTAATACCATGCCATGCTAAAAATCCTAGGTACTCAGGACAGCAGAGCCCACACAAAATTAAAGTGGCATTCAAAACCCCAGAGGTATTGCAAGTTGTAAAAACATCAATGGAGACATGGCATGGAGACACCTTACTGGATTGGCAGACCCACAAGTCACTGAAACCCTTGGTCACTTAGGCCAGATGACTAGACAGAAAGCAAGAAAAAAAGCACCCATACAAGAAAGACTATCTTAGGAATCAATACATAGACCTATTATTTTAAATCCAATGGTCTAAACATTAGTGAATGAACACAACAACAGAAAGAGAAATATCCTAAGATAGTGGGACCTAAGCATCCTAATGCAGGTGAAGTATGAGAAACTAACCTTAAAACTAACTTTATTAACATAATATAAGCCCTTTAAAATATATGAAATATATTTCAAAGAAAATGAGAAAAAATAAAATAAATCAATAAATCCTTTAAAGAATACCAAAAGGAAAAAAAAAAAAAAGAAAACAGAAGAAAAAAATGATCAAAACCTTAAAAACAGAAATAGAAGCAAAGAGAAAACACAAGTGGAGGGAAATCTGGAAATGAAATATCTGGGTACATGAACAGGAACTATATCAGCAACAGACACAAAAGAGAATCTCTGTACTCATTTTTAGTTGGATTATTTAGTTTAGCCATGTACAGTTCTTTATATATTTTAGATATTAGCCTTCTATCATATATGGACTTGATTTATATACCTATATATCGTAGTATGAACTTGTCATGAGATATGTTTTAAATGAGGTTTATTTTGTGAGAATCACTTATAAAATAGAGGAGGTTTTAAGAGGAAGTGAAGAGATAACTATATGTCGCACTATAGAACTCTTATGCTCCCGGCCTGGCACACTGTGAACTGGAAGCCGCCTCATCAGTCTGTAAACCCGTACAACCGTTCTGGAACTCTCGTGAGAGAATGTGGGCTTTTTGTTTTGGTCTTTTTTTTGAAGGTCTATTTTTGGAAATTTTTTTTAGTCTACCACGCTCTGCTTGTCTCTAGCTTTCTGACGCAATCCATTCACATGCATAGTTCTTGATTTCCCGCTACATCTCCCCGTTTTGTCTAGATAGGAAGGTTTTAAACTAGGTATAAAATTATATATTATAGGGATCATTATAAGATAGTGTTTGGGGAAGAGAAAGGTTTTAATATAAATGAGGTTAAATTATTGTTAATAAATAACAACTATAAAGTGTAAGTTAATATTTAAAATGTCGATATAAGAAAATGTATAGGGATTGTTTTAAGGTTGTTTATTTTAAACAATAAAGTTTTAATATTTGAGTGTTTTTGTTGAAATGTGAAGTAATAATAACTTTAATTATTTAATTTTTAATATTCTTAAGATTTGAGAAGGAAAATATATATTTGAAGTTGGAAGTATGAAGTAACTTAGAATTTAGAAGATAACGACAGTTAATTATTTGGATAGTTATTTATTATTTTCTGTATAACAGGAATATTTATTTTTGTGGCTATTGGTTTATGATATTTGACAAGTTTTTTTATAAGTAGGGTATTTTTTGGTAGGATTGTTTTATATTTTGGCTAGGTAGGATTTGGCAGTTTTTATTTTTTATTTTGTTTGTTTATTTTGGACAGTAAGTATGTTGACAGTAGTTGGGGCAAGTGTAGTTTTTTTGTTTTTTAGGTCATTATTTGTTAAATTAGATAATTTTTTTTGTAAGATGTTTGTGATGTTTAATATTATTTTGAGAAAGGAACGGTGATGTTAGGAGTTGTTATGTTTTTTAAGGCTAAATTTGAGATAATAAAATTTTGAATGTTATATTTTTTTGGTTTATGAAGTGGTTGAAGACATTTATTTATTTGGTATAATTTGACATGTTTTTGAAAAGTTTGAGTATTTTGATTGTTAGGTGATAAATTTGAGTAACTATAATTTGTAATTTTAATTAACTAAGAAAGTGAGGCTAATATTGTAAAAATAGGCATTTTAAAATGAGTGTATAGTTTTTTAAAATAATTTTAAGTATAATAATTTTAGGAAAATTGACTAAAATATATATTTTGTATTAAATGACAACAATATTTTAATTATATATTATTATATAAAATATATTTAAACAGATTTATATAAAATAGCTTGTGTATATAGTATAATAAATGTTATGACTATTATAAATAATTAGAGTTAGAAATTG
>PVIH01032035.1:0-10127 GCA_004025045.1 Sigmodon hispidus
GGCATGTTTCTTTCATAGATTTGTTCATCTCTTCCAATTTTTTGTTTGTCTGTTCTTCTATTTCTTTAAGGCTTTTTTTCATATCTTCTTTGAGAGCTTCGATGAACATCAAAAAGGAATTTTTGGTGTTGTTTCCTTCTGTTTCCTCTTCATTACTCAGTTTAGGCCTTGTATTTGTAGAATCGCCACTCTCTTCTGGCGATTAAATTAATTAATTTAAAATTTAAGAAAATCTGTGTTTCAACATTAATACTTTAGACCATGTTTGGATTTGGGTGAAGGATGTTGCACCAATTTGAAATTTGGTTCCAAATCTTATAACTTGCCATTTTGAGCTACTTTTTTATAAATAATCATCTGTAACTATGGGTTCTGTATGCACAGATTCAACCAGGTAACAGTAAAATAAAATCAGATAAAAAATACAGTTCTATTGAACATGTTCTTATTTTTTTTTTGAGACTCAGAGAGCCACACTAATACATTCACTGCTAGGTGCCACACAGAGAGTTTATTTAAGGAGTTCAGATATCTGGAGAAGAGAAGGTTAGAGAAAGAGAGAAAAAGAAAGAAAGAAAGAAAGAAAGAAAGAAAGAAAGAAAGAGGAAGAAAGGAAAAAAGGAAGCAAATAAAGGATCCACTGCCATGTGTTATTTCTTTTTAAGGGAGCCACTGGGCATAGATCTACACAGTCACACCTAGGTGTGTTCTGGGACATAGCCACACTGGGGGGCAGACTCTTCGGGCATTGCTCTGTGCTGTCCAGAGGTGAATGCCAGCTTCTTACTTGGCGTCATGCTGGGTCCACCATGTGGTGGCCATGAGGCGTTTCAGGAATGCTTACAGAACATGGATAGATATTTCACCTCTATATTTCTTAAACAAAACAGAACAACAATTTTTGGGGGGACTGGAGAGATGGCTCAGCGGTTAAGAGCACTGACTGTTCTTCCGGAGGACCTGAATTCGATTCCCAGCATCCACATGGCAGCTAACAACAATTTTTACATGATAGCTGAACTGAGGGTATTATAATCAATGTAGAAATTATGCAAAGCACTCAAAAGAATGTATATAAGGTTATGTAAATACTATTAATTTTACAGAAGTTATTTAAATATCTATCTGGTTTTCTGTTGTTTTGAGTCAGTCTTCTCTTGAAGCCTAAGCTGAACTCAAGGTCTTTTTGCCTGGATTTTGTGACTGCTATTAATAGTTATATGCCATAATACCCATTCATGTGAATGTTGGTAATTATAGAGTCTAGAACCAACATTCTATGGATAAGTGAAAGTGTGTGTGTGTGTGTGTGTGTGGTGTAAAATCAGAAATCCAAGAATAGAAAATGATTTTATGCTGTATCCATAAAACATTGCTTATGCTTAGTGAACTACTTTATTTTAAATGGTACTTCCAGAGAATGTTATGGACCTTTTTGGAAAGATGTGAATATATTCAACGAAACTTTTATTTTATTTTTTGCTGATGTACAAATGATTCTTAACTGAATAGCAGATTAAATGGAAAGGATGCTTCCTGAAACATTCTAGAAAATAGGAGAGTTGAATATTAAGACAAAAATCTTATGCATTATTGTTTACAGTTCAAGAAAATAATAAAAAGGAGGTTGTATTACAGAAAGCAGTTATCTTATGTGTCAATAATCTTTGATAATCCATTGTTGATAACTACTCAATGGGTCTTCTACATTAGAAGGGTTGCTATGACTTTTATAAATAGAAATATTTCTGAAAGTAGCAATTTGTCTCCTGGACTGTAAATACTATAGAATAAACAATGGGATTTATGGGAATAAAACATATCAAATTAAAATAAATTTAATAACTGAACTCAAATTGTTAAAAACATTACTTTGAAATGTAGCTGTAGTTAATTATATAGAAATAAATTTATTGTCAAAATAAATTTAACACTTAAAAGTGACACTTAATTTTCTTATTTGCTTTACATTCGTAGTTATGTTAATTTACTTTCATAGACAAAAAGTTTGAAAATTACTAAATCAATTTTAAATTTTTTATAAACACAGTTATGCTAATTTACTGCTAATACCCAATTAGCAACATTTCAGAACACCAACCAGAAAAAAAGATGTATCATTTTATACTTTTAGTTTATCTTCTACATAAACATTAGGTTCAGTAAATTTTTCATTGTAACTGCATTGAATGCTCTTCTCTGTCTTCATACATGCCACTCTGAAGAAAAAGCAGTAATTACATTGCTTTACCTGATAAAACTCTTTGGCTGCATCCATAGCTTGTGGGTATGATGCTTTGCATTGCTTTACAGAATAAGAGAAATTGAGCTTGTCTTCCCCTTGAGATATAAAGACTATCTCTTATGATACATTCTTCAAAAACGTTGATTCTACTGCAGCAAGAAAATTTATAACAATTGCAAAGAAGTTTATGCCTACAATGTAGCAGAATAAAAGTATCTGGAATTACTGTCTTTTCAAAAATAGTGATTAACAAAATAATTAAGAATCTGTCTAAATAATTTAATCACTTGCACCACAATCCATTCTGTTGAAACTGTTGACCCTAGAAAACATAATCAACTAGGAGAGCTAAAGGATCTTTGGTACAGATAATTAACACACAAATCATGTCTGTTCTGTGTTATTATTATGCTGTCTTGTTTAAATTATTTTATTTTATGTGTGAGAGGGCTTTGCTTGTATACATGTAAGTGTACTGTGTGAACGCCTACTGTCTGTGGAGGCTTGAGAAGGACAGCAGATGCCCTGGCAATGATATTGCAGATGGTTATAAAGTACCATGTTGGTACTGGAAATTGAATCTGCAAAAACAACAAGTGCTCTTAATTGCTGAGCCATCTGTCCAGCCCTATTATGTTGGTTTTGTTATTATAGTTCTATAACATAGCTTTAAATTTGGTATTGTAATAATTCTAGCATTGGTTATTCTAGTCAGCATGGCTTTGTAAATCCAATGTCATAGAGATTTGGATTGAGATTGCATTGAATCTGTAATTGCTATTTAGGTAGGCTGGTCATTTTCACAGCAATAATTCTACCACTTTAAGAGCATAGGAGGTCTTTCCATCTTCTCATTCCCTCAATCTCTTTCTTCAGAGATTTAAAATTTTTATTGGAGAGGTCATTTACTGCCTTGCTTAGGTTTATCCCTAGACATTTGACTGCTTTTTTTTTCAGGCTATTGTGAATAAGATATGAATTATATTTTGATATAGCTATAAAAGAATTAAAATAATTTAATGTTTATTATAAGGCATGACCACCATTTTTAAATGAGCATTTATATGATCCACCTTTACAACTTTGTCTTCAGTGAGTTTTACTTGTGAAGGGGCCTCTGATAACCATTAGGTCTGTCAGAATCATGCTATTGTGATGTTCTTCATAAGGCAACCCAAATGACTGAGCTAATGTGAGAGTGAGTCCACAAGCAACCCTTTTGGCAATTTATTTTAGCATAAAAAAGTTTTATCAGAATAAGGGGTTGACAGAAGAAAAGTTTAGAAATCTGTGTATAAGAAAAGGATTTTCAAACAGAGAGCTAAAGAAGTTAATTGTTTAATTGCCTTCAGCATCTGACTGTGCTCTGGAAATGCTAATGCTATGGTCAGGACTGATTTGAAATGTATCTGAGGGGTCTGAATGTGGCTATTATAAGTACAAATAGAATAGACAGTAGTTGATAGAAATAGAGCTGAAAAGATGTAGAGTAAACAACTCAAATACTGAATATTTAAAGGAATTTATCATTTTTAACACTCATGGCCACAACAGGCTATGCATCATTATTCAGAAAAGGCTATAGTAAGAACTAAATATATATGTGTGTGTGTGTGTGTGTGTGTGTGTGTGTGTGTGTGTGTGTGTGTGTGTATGATTAGTACCAAAGGAAAGTGGAGACGAACTTGTGCATTTTCCTCAAGAAAATGTCAGTATTCACTCTAGCAAATCAATTCCACACCATAAAGAAGCAAGCATTGTGCCTACAAATTAGTAAAGATACAATAGGGCAAACAGAACACTTATCTCCCCAAACACTGTTGACTGATAATGCAGCCAGGAGAACAGCAACATAAGCCACACTAAGAATATTGGAAGAGTCTGAAAATCTATCTGCAGAATAAAAAGAGTAAGTAAAAATGTCCAGCATGAATGTTCCAGCTTTTAATAGAGACTCATGAGAAAGGGCAGAACAGAAAAAAAAGCAAATGTGGGAAGGAAGGGTCCTTGCTTGTGTAAGGGCCACATGGTGTTCCATCTGCTTCCAGGAGCTTTGGGATTTGGAAAGTAATCTGAGACTCATCTATAAAAATCCCTGTTTATACCACAGGAAAACTCACAAAATCAACTAATCTGGGCTCATAGAGGCTACCAGAGACTGAACTGACAACCAGGAAACCTGAAAGCCTGACCTGGGCACTCTGCATATATATTATAGCTATGAAGCTTGGGCCTCTTGTGACACTCATAACAGTGAGAAAGGGGGGCGGGATGTGTCCTACACCTTTACTGGCTTTTGGAACCCTACTTCTCTTATTGGGTCACCTTGTCCAGCCTCGGCACATGGGAAGATGCTAAATCTTACTGCAATTTCATATACCATGTTATATTGGTATTTATCAGAGATATGTTCTTTCCTAAACAGAAACAGAGGAATGGATGGCACACGGAGTGGGACTCAGTGGAGAGGAAGGAGAAGAATCTGCTGCTCACAGCTTCCAGGTGGCATCTGAGAGACCTCATTCTTCCCTTGCAGGCTGAGTGCTTCTTTGAAGCAACTGTAATCAACTGAAACCAACTTTCTGCAACAATGTACATCTAGTACTCTTTCATTCTGTGCCTTTCCAGGGTCTATTCACAGCCAATTAAGACAAGTTAGGAAAGAAGTAAATTCAGGAAAGCTACTAAATTTAGAAAGCCTCAGTGATACAAAAACTTTAGAAAGTATGCCCTGATTAGAAAAATACAGCTAAACATAGGGAAAAAAGGAAAAGAATGTTGCAGAATTGCAATTCCGAGATGAAGCCTCCCATCTCTAAGTAGTTACTGCAGTGTTATCATTTGAGTATGCTGAGTGAGTAACTCACTGTCTTCTACACTTTCCTTCCAAGGACATTGTGCAAGAAATGTCATATCCTAGGTTTCCCTCCTGTTTTTTCCCCCTCCTGTTAACATGAGGCAAAATCTAGTTATTTAAAGAAAAGTATATTCTTGGCCTTATTTGGGTCTGGGTTTTTTTGTTTGGTTGATTGCTTAGTTTTGCTTTGTTGGCCTTATCTGCACAAAAATACTTCACTTTGATTCCTTAGTGAACTGGTGTTTTGTAATATTTTGTACAATAATCCTAATTCATGAGACAGAATTATTTATTGTGCCAATTTCTCCAAGAACACTGTCAGGCTAGGGCATGGTCTCTGGGAATTCTTGATTTAGAGGGGATATTTCTTCTCTATTTTGTGTGTACCTGTAGCTTATGGAACAAGAATTTACAATAAAAACTATACTTCTTTTCATAACAGGAAGTTTGTGAAATGTAAAGATAAGTATGGTATGTAATATTACTCACAGATATCATTGACCAAAAACCATAGTAAATTCTTTACACTGGTAGAGAAATGGTTGTAATACTGGTAACACTTTAAACATGTTGCAGAACTTAGAAATGAAAAAGAAAATATTGTAAAATGTTAAAATGTACATATCTGTTTTATATAGCTTTCCACAAGTTAAGGTGAGAGCCCAGAGTACATTACCTGTACCCAAACTGCACAAAATATTTGTTTGTAATTGTTCCACATAATTCCAGATATTAGCAATTGTTTTGTTATCCTGTACTGGAAATTCTGTTACATCTCCACTAACCTAAACCATAAAAAAGAGGATAGTTTTTATTTTTATCTGTAGGATTTTGGGCAATCTTACCCACCACCAAAAAAAAAACAAAAAACAAAAAACAAAAACTGGGGATTGTAAAGGCAGACTACAATTTCTCACTGCTCCTTGAGTTAGATTCTATGAATGACAGAGCAGCTCATTATATGGCAGGAGTCACATATAATCCTCTTACTGCTTGGAGGATGCCAAATCTCTAAGTAAACCATCTAGAGAGCCAGACGCAAAAAAGGGCATTTGCCAATACAGATTTAATAAACGACTAAGGCTTACTATAAAATTCCTCTGGGAAGTAGTCTCATTTTTTTTACTGCAAATATTGAAGTGGTCCATTATTTTTTAAAATGTTAACCATCTAAATATGGACAGCTTCTCCAAAGCAATGTCTTCACTATTCACTAAACAAAAATAAATATACTCAATATTTTATAAATGTTATCTCCCAGCTGATACTAACCAATAAAAAAAAGAAAAATAAATATAAAAAAAGCCATTTTGGCTTTGGCAGAGAGTAAAGATGAAAATATTCTCTTTGTCTATGCTGTTGGCTTGAAAGGTAAGCTAGGAAGAGAATTGATGTTTAAATTTGCTTAACCAAATTTTTAAATTGTTATTTCATGAGAGTTCTTAGTCATTCTATGGGACATTGATAACAGTATTTTAAATATTATAAAACATAGAAAATAGCAAAAATATATATAAGCACTATTTCCTCATGCTTCTTCAGACTTAAAGTTTATGGCTATGCCTAAAAGGTAGATATAAAAATGATATAACTGAAAAATCATGGTATATCTGGAACAATCTTGCACTGGTTCTAGGTGATGAATGTGAGGCTCAATTTTTAAAGTTTTAATTTTATTGCATTACGTTGATATATGTGCATGTGTACGTTTATACACATATGTGTTAACATTCTAGTTGTTATGATAATGCATATACTCAGTGTGGTCAGCATATGGTGATGGATAGAGGCCCCATGCCCGATGTGGGTGCACTAGAAGGTGGCTTGGGAGACACTTAGACTAGATCCATGTGGAAAGACTTGTTATATATATAGAGAGAAGAGATAGATAGACACATATACACATACAGAGGGGGAAAAAAGAGAAGGAAGTGGGGAGATGAGGAGTTCACCCTCTGGCAGGGTGGAAAAAGGAAGGATGAAAAGATGGAAGGTCAATGTGGGAATCCTTATTAAATGGAGCTTGATGTCAGAACTCACAGCAGGGCCAGGCTAACTGCCATTGGCCAGTTGTGGCTTCAGGGGCTAGAAGAGCATCCTAACATCCCTCACTTTTTGATTTTATAAAGAGGTGAGTTATTGGAGGCAAGTAGTGGGTGGAATCAGGGTGTAGAATTCTCTGCTCTTTATTCTGCTTCCTTAGGATATGGGATGAAATAGGGGAATAGGATCACAGAAAAACATGTGAGTAAAGAGGCATCCAGCTAGTTATCATCTTGGAGATCTTAGGCATCTGTCTCTTGGAGGAGCTGAGAAGGATTGCAGCAGTGAAATCTCAGAGACTTGTTGATGTAGGAGATGCTGTCTTCCAGGAGTCCTGTAGTCTAGCAGGAAGGTTGGGTCTGTGCAGGAATTTGCAAAGATCTGAAGAAAAGCCAAGGCAGATTTATATTTTGGTGTGGCATAGAAAGCTGTGGTTCTGGGTTAGAAGGTAGTAACATTTTTCTAAAGCCTGGTCTCATCCCAATGAAACACTTCTTTACATCTGTAACCAAAAGAGATTTACTGAATAGAAATGGTTGAGTAAGAGAAGAAAGAAGAGGGAGGCTTTTATACCCTCTCTAATGTTAATTTTCATGCAAGGTGAACTGTGTGAACTGTGTCTAGTAGTTCTAAGAAAATGAAAATTGTGACTTTTATATACAGGTCTAAGAAGGTAGCTGAAGCAAAAACTAGTTGTCAAAAGACAGAGATCTGAGAAGGGAAAATTATACCTGAGTTAGCAATTAAAAGTGACACAGATTTACCTACTGGCCACCTGAGCATCATGTCTCCATGGTCTTTGAAGGCAGAGGTCTCAGAACCAGTCTGTCCTAGGTTGTCTTTTGCTGCAAAGAGATCTGACAATTGATAGGAATTCATCAGGAAAGACAGCTTACCTTGTCTAGGCAAGAATGAGGTCAGGAATTTCTTAGGATTCTGTTGTCCCCCATCTGAAGGAGACTTTGGCAATAGGTGTGGTGGTGAGAGGCAGCTTTCATATAATGACTGGCCTTGCCATCCTGGAGTGGGTTCCAGGTGGAGGCTTTTCTGTGCCCATTGATCATCTGAAAGGCTTTCAGATCTATGTGTCCCAAAGGCTTTTACATTGAACATTTTAAATGCTATATTCTGCGTATCTCTGAGCATCATCTATTAGGTTTGACTGACTGCCTACCAAACGTATGCTCTCTTAACAGCCCAAATTTATTTGTTGATAACTTTCAGCCCAGAGAGTTTTCTTTGACCTGGTCTTTCAATTTGCCTCAGGGCAAGGGCCAGTATGTTCTTTTCTGTAGCTTCTTTAAGATAAAATTGGTCATGTTAGTAATCAGAGCTTAAATAGGTAAGAGGCTAGTCAAGGGCAGGGGTAATATAGGTAAGGGTGTAAGCTTGCTGTCCAGAGCAGGTTTCAGAGGAGGCTTTTGTGGATCCACTAAGCTGAATAAACAGCTACTGAAGCAAAAATCAGATAAGGATAATTTAAAGATCAAGACGAACTGCAACAGAAAATGGATCTGTTCTGCCAAGCCTGAGTCTGATCACCTGACCTTTGTCAGAAGAAAAGATCAAGTCTGATCATGTGACTTTTGCCAGAAACAAAGGATGGCTTCAGATCACATGGCCCACAGGTTTTCTTTTACTTTTTTTTCCTTTCTTTCTTTTTATTGGGGGAGGGGGAGGCAAAGTAAAAACAAACAAAACATAGAATCAAAAGCATTTAAACCAAGTTACAGAAAAACTGGCAAAAGCAGAAGACCAGGTGGTTACCTTAAGCCCTGGGTCTCTCAGCACAGAAAAACACAGGACCCTTCCACCCACGCATGGCCATCATAGTGCCACAAGCAAGCATCAGATTATGGGCTTCCTCTAGTTAAGTAAATTATTGTTAAAACATACATATATTCATGTATATAATATTTATGTATGTGAATAGAAATTCACATAGCATCCAAACAGTAAAACTTCTAGCATCCCTCCAGAAGTTTCTGCATGAGAAAATTGTAAAATGCAGCACATACTGTAAAATAAATGACTACAAAAAATCACAGCAGTAAGCCATTTACCATCATTTAGTAATTTAGTAATTCAAGACTATAAAAATGATTTTCTAATAATAAAAACTAAAATTCTAGACACACTGTATAAATTGAGCAGCAGTTGTACATTGTGGGGGAATGTAAACATACTTGAAGAGATAATATTAGAAACTAGACAAAAAATAGAAAAGTGCTTAATTGTGGGAAGATAATACTTATCTGAGGGAAAATTAAAGCAATTTACTATATATGTGCACCTATGATCTTCTAACCAAATGTCCTGGGGGAAAAGAATAAGAAAAAATATTTTTAGTAACAATAACCAATACACTTTCAAATTCGTTTTAAGATCCACAATAACAGATTCATTAAATTCAACAAAACCTAAACATAACAAGTATGATTATTATAAATATTAGTAGAAACTCTCTAAAAGATAATTTAAAGTTTAATAAAACAACATAATTCAGGGTGAAATCTAAAGGAAAGTTATATGTAAAATAAATAAACAAGTAAAACGAAACAAAATGAAGGGGATAATCATGCTTTCTCTGGCACATTAAAAAAAAGGATTTTTATCTGTAGAAAAACAATTCATGGACATTTGCTGAAATCATTGTCACTCAGTAGTAGCAGTTTAGGACAGAGAAATTAAGGGAAAAAAAAAGAATATAGCAGGAGAACAAGAAATTCTGGTTGGGCAGGTGTTTTGTTCTGTGGTTTCCTTTCCTCTCTGGATTTTCAGAATGCTCTGGCTGAGCATTGTTTGCTTTCCTGGCCTGCCCAGCTGGTGTGTTCATACAGAATGTTTGCTGGTGTTGGAGGCCAGAGAAGGAGAAGCCATGCAGGAGATGGTCTGAGGGACCCACAGGAGGCAAAGATTGAGGGGGAAGCTGCACTATTGTTCTATTACAAAAATAGGGGCTTTAAGTTTTACAGGAAGACA
>PVIH01032036.1:0-10133 GCA_004025045.1 Sigmodon hispidus
TGTTATTGATGTAGCCATTCTGACAGCTAGATGATGGAATATCAAAGTAGTTATGTTTTTCCATTTCCCTGTCAGCTAAGGATATTCTATCATTTCTTGAAGTGCTTCTCAGTCAATTAAGATTCATCTGTTGAGAAATCTCTATTTAGATCTGTACCCTATTTTTAATTCAATGATTTGGATTTTTAAATGTCTTCTCTCTGAAGTGCTTTATATACTTAGGATAGTTATCCTCCATCATATGTGAAGTTGTTAAAAAATCTCTTCCCATTCTGTAGGCTGCTGCTTTGTCCTACTTAAGGTATCCTTTGCCTATCACAAGCTTTTCAGTTTCCTAAGGCCTACTCTATTTCTTGTTGATCTTAATGTTTGCGCTATGAGTGTTCTGTTCAGAAAATGTTTCCCGGTGCCTGTGCTTTCAAGGCTATTTCCCACTTTCTCTCCTATCAGATTCCATGTATCTGGATTCATGTTGAAGTCTTTGTTACCCTTGGACTTGAATTTTGTGCAGGGTGATAGATAGGGATCCATTTGTGTCTGTCTATGTGTGACATCCAGTCTGAACAGCACCATTTGCTGAGTATTCTTTCTGCATGTATTTCTAGCTTCGTTATTGAAATCCATGTGTCCTTGTTGTATGGGCTCATGTCTGGGCTTCAGTTTGATTCCAGCATATCTGTTTTTATGCCAATACCATGTGGTTTTTATTACTTTAGCTTTGTCATACAACTTGAAATCAAGGAAGATAATTCTCTCAGCAGTTTTATGTTTAGAATTGTTGTAGATATTCTGGGCTTTTTATTTTTCCATATGAAGTTAAGATATGACTTTTCCATATCTGTAAAGAATTTTGTTGAAGTTTTGGCAGGGATTGCATTGACTCTGTTGGTTTGGTTTTGGTAGGATAACAATATATACTGTCTTAATCCTACCAATCCATGAGATGAGAAAATTTTTCATTTTCTTTTTTTTTAAGATTTATTTATTTATTATGTATACATTACAGAAGAGGGCACCAGATCTCATCATAGATGGTTGTGAGCCACCATGTGGTTGCTGGGAATTGAACTCAGGACCTCTAGAAGAACAGTCAGTGCTCTTAGCTTCTGAGCCATCTCTCCAGCCCAAATTTTTCATTTTCTAATATCTTCTTCAATATGTTTCCTCAAAGTCTTAAACATTTTGCTATATGTATCTTTCACTTGCTTAGTTACCTTAAAATATTTTATATTATTTGAGACTATTATGAAAGGTGTTATTTCCATGATTTCTTTCTCAGTCGTTTGTGTATAAGAGAGCAACTGATTTTGTTTTTTTAGTTATTCTTCTATACGTTCTCTTTGCTGAAAGTGTTTATCAGCTATAGAACTCCCTGGTGGAATATGTAGGGTCATCTATGCATATTATCATATTATCCACAAACAGTGACTCTTTGGCTTCATCCTTTGTGGCTTGCATCGATTTGATCTCCTTCAGGTGTCTTATTCCTCTAGCTAACTCTTCAGAACTCTATTGATTAGATATGTAAAGAGTAGACAACCTTTTATTGTTCCTGACTTAGTAGAATTCCTTTTTTGAGTTTCTTTCCATCTAATTTGATGTTGCCTCAGAGGCTTGCTTACAGTTGCCTTTATTATGTTTAGGTATGCTTCTTAAATCCCTAAACTCTCAGAATAATGTGGACCCTGAGAGGTTGGACCACCTCATGGCAATAACAGGAATGCGCAGAGTAGCCAAAGGTAAGAAGCTTTTGTCTGGGATGATTATGAATAAATTTCTATCTGACTGACTAGTAAAATAAGGAAACATACACACCTTCTCATGGTAACTTTCTCCTTTACTTCTAAAAATGATCTCCGACTTTTTCTGTCTCCATTCAGCTACATATCTACACATTGCTGCATTCTATACATAGCACTTCAGATCTTACTTTATATACATAGGCCATACATCTCTATAAGTTACATCTATTCTCACATGTCTTCACATGTTTCCTTTACATACATTCCTCTTCTACATTTCCTATTATACAGTTTCATCTTCCTTGCCTCCACATGGTTACAAATCTTTATAAAGCCATAGCTAAAAATACATTGCTCTATCACCATATAACATTTTACATTGCTCTTACAGAGTTTCATACAGCTCTTTGCATAGTTCCGATACATAGCAACAACACTTTCACACAGCCTTATCTCTCTCTCACACACACACAGACATATCTTTCTTCTATATCATTAACTCACTCTTTGGTCACTTACTCTTTTGTATATTCATTCTCTAACATCTCTCTCACTCTCTCTAGGTTTCTTCTTCTTCTTCATCTCGCTCAGCACATATACACTCACATTCTGCATAGCTTCATGCCTACATTGCTGCTACTCTTACACACTCTCAATCACACATACTCATTCCTCCTTCTCTCTTCCCAACTACATTGCCACAGCTCCCTGCAACCTTAGGTAAACTCTGGAAAATTGTATGTTATATTTTCAGGCCCCATCATTCTCATAAAGTCATGCAATTTTTCTCAGGCTACTAAGGTCACAAAGACTGGCCAGTGTAAATGCTTGGCTTTACATATTATATTTTCCCAGACAGAGAATGACATTGAAATTCAGGACTTAACAATAACAGTATCAGGTTGAACCGCGAGTGGTCAGGGTACATACAGAAAGTCAATTATTGCCGGGGTAGGGCATGTCTCAAAACAGCCTGACCTTGATTTAGCAATAAACAACACCTGGGAATTAGCCTATATATTTTCTGCAGGGGTACTTAATCTATTTGAATTCATTCTGAAGTCTAAAATTAGCTGTCTTTGAGAATGAAAATATTGATATTTTACTGTGTCAGTAAAGAAGAATATTCTGGTATTAATTCTATATACATCAGAAATCAATTTTCTTGACTATCCATACCTATATGTGTCCTCAAAGATGTAAAACACACTACCAGAGGGCTGTGCAAAGAACCCCATAGCTGTTCTTATTAGAGAGCTATAGCAGTAGCTCCTGAGAAAGTTACACTCATAAAACAACCATTACACATAGCCAGTCCCCTCACAGGCTTTGCCTAGAGGGGGTACTCCATGGAGTTTGTTTAGTGGAACTCATCCACAGACTTTGCCCAGTGGGCCATGGAGGCTATCCAAGCAATGTCCTAGATGTTATGGACACCACGGGCCAGGCAACTGCTGCCCTGCATCAAAGGATGGGGAAACAGTATCCTTGGACAGGTCACATAATATCCTGGGTCTGGCTGAGGATGAATGATGGTGCCCTGGCTCTCTTAATATGGCAAATGCCATCACACAAAGAGAGCCCCGGGTAGATATTGAACTTTCTGGCTGGACCATTTCTTTCCTGGTGGACACTGGAGCTGCGTTCTCAGTTCTGCAGGAGTACTGGGGTGCACCCTTTCTTTCAGGCCTTACGATTGTCTGGGTGGGAGGTAAATCTATGGGACCTTATCAGACACTGCTGCTTAATTGCATTTTTAGAGGAATTCCTGTTACTCAGTCATTTTTGGTTATGCAAAGCTGTCCAACAGCCCTAATTGGAAGAGATTTCTTAGCAAAAGTGAGAGATTTCATTTCGTTTAGTGATCACATTTGCCTGAACCCAGCCTTGCCAGCTACTCCAACTGTTTCTCTGCTCCTTTTACTATCCAATCAACCTGTGAGTTCTGCTCCTCCTTACCCCCTTCCAGCCTCACACGTGTACCCACAAGTGTGGGACACGCAGAATCCTTCTGTGGCTAAGCATCACCCACCAATAGTGATCCAGTTGCAAGATCCTACCAGGTACATAGCGCAGGCTCAGTATCCATTTTCACTGAAAAGTCTTCAAGGGCTTAAACCTATTATTACTGATTTCTTAAGAAAACAGTTACTCCATCCCATTTCTTCTCCTTTTAACACCCTCATCGTTGCAGTCAAAAAGCCTGATGGTGCCTATTGTTTAGTTCAGGACCTCAGGTTCATTAACTGGGCTGTAGTCTCCTTCCACCCTGTAGTAGCAAATCCCTATACTCTGTTGTCCACCATTCCTTCAGGAATTTCTCACTTCTCTGTCCTAGACCTAAAAGATGCTTTCTTTTCTATACTGTTTCTTAAAGAACATCCTTGTTAAGATGTCACAAGAACTCCATTTAGACTGGATAAAGTTGCTACCTCTAGCCCTGTTTAGACTTAGAGCTCTCCCCAAAAAACCTCTGAATATCTCACCCTGTATGGAAGGCCTGTCTTACCCCACCCCCCAGTGTCTCCTAAACCTTCACATCTTCCTGACAATCTGCTTCCCCCCCTCCTCCATCACCTGCGATTGCTTCTGTGGGATTTTGCAGACGAATCCCTCCACAAACCGTGCTCTGATTCATCCTGCCCACCTCGAGTTAACACTGGAGACCAAGTCCTACTTTCCCCTCCAGGCCAACGACCTTCTCCCCTCACCCCACAGTGGATGGGACCATATAGGGTAATTCTGACAACTCCCACAGCCGCTAAACTCGAAGGCTTCCCACATTGAATTCATTTGTCTAATCTTAAACCTTTTATCCCCCTTCCTCAAAGTAGCCAGGTAAAGGACTCAAAATCTTAAAAAAATAAAAACCCAGCTTTCATTGCAGATCGCCCAGAGCAGAAGTCGGGATTGTAGTAAACAAAAGAGGCCCCAGCCAGTCTGCTTGGGACTTAAAGAAAACCCAGAGTCACCTTAGAACTGTTAACAGGTAGTTGTTGTCACTCCCTGAGGATTTAAAATGCACTGCAGGTAAAACAAAGACCATTTCCCACCTCCATACCCAGAGCCAAAGAAAAGAAACCTGCGGGAGTCCAGGTAAGCAAGATACAGGACACTTTAATCCTTTCCCTTTCCCAGACCTAGCAAGGATCCACAGACCTTAATATGCAGGCAGTAGACAATAGAATCCCTTAGCAAACACACACACACACACACACACACACACACACACACACACACACAAACACACACACACACACACGCACACACACACACACACACAAAATGCAGCTTCCTCAAGTTCACTTAAAATAGGGGAAGCCCCCACTTCCAAGCTTCTATTTCCTTCTTTTTCTCTTAATCTGCCACTCCCAAAGTTCTATCATTAACCCATATTTTTTCTGAGCTCCAAGAAACAAAATTCATGGCCCTGTAACTCAAATCCTCGACTCTACAAGCAAGATGAGCTAAAGAATCTAGCAGACATCTCTGTCCCTGTGTCAGCAGGAAGTAGCCATGCAGAGATCCCAACCATGTCCACTATGTCCATTACCCGCCTCCATAAACCCATTTTTTTTTAATATATATATCAAAGGGTGAAATGTAAGCCTTCCCAAGGCCCTCATTCACCTGGAATGTAACAGAGTTGCAACTACGCCCCTGGGTGTGGCTATGCAAACATGGGCCCACCCACTCTCTTAAAGAAAGTGCTCACACAAGCCCCCCTCCCTCTCTCTGTCTCTCTTTGCTCCCTTTAATCCCCGCATCTCTGACTACTGTCCTGCTAATAAACTCTAGTGTGGTATTCCCGGTGTTGAGATTCCATTCACAAGCCATGTGCAAAAACCCGAAAGGGTCCCCAAGAATTTTGTTTAGTGGAACTCTGCCTCAAACTTTGTCTAGTTGGGATTCCTGACACTTGAGTTATTCATCTGGTCAGATATAACCTGTCTACTGCTATGGCCCTCAGCACAGAACTTTTATCAGGCAGGGGTGTTGGATATTGTCAAATGCCTTTTCTGTATCTAAGGAGATGACCTTGTGGTTCTTCTTTCAGTTTATTTATGTGGTGATTTTTCATAGATTGAATCATCCCTGTATTTGCAGAATGAAAACTATTTGATCTTGGTAGATGATCTTTTTACTGTGTTATCTATTAGGTTTTCAAGTATTTCATTGAGTATTTTTTTGCATCCATGTTCATAAGGGAAATTTGTCTTTCTTTGTTGAATCACAATCTGGTTTGGGTGTCAAGGTAACTGTGGCCTTATAAAATGAATTGGGCAATGTGCCTTCTATTTTTGTTTTCTGAAATAATTTAAGGAGTATTTATGTTAAGTCTTCTTGAAAGTCTGTGCTGGAACTGCATGGGCCTGAGCTTTTGTCGGTTGAGAAACTTTTAATGAATTTCACTAGGTGTTATAGGCCTTTTTAAACTGTCTGGTCTTGACTTAACTTTGATTAGTGCTACCTATTGAGAAAATTATTCCCTTCTTTTAGCTTTTCCAGGTTGGTAGAGTACAGGTTTTTAAAGTGTATCCTTATGATCCTCTGGATTTCCTTGGTGGCTGTTCTTCTGTCCTTTTCCTTTCTGATTTTGTTAATTTGGATATTTTCTCTCTTCTTTTTAGTTAGAATAGAAAAGCGTTTGTCTAGTTGATTTTTCTCAAAGAACTAGTTTCATGGATTCTCTGTATTGTTCTTTTTGTTTCTATTTTATTGTTTTCAACCCTCAGGTTGATCGCATCTCACAATCTTCTACTATTGGCTAGCTTACTTCTTTTTGTTCTGGAGCTTTCATGTGTGCTGTTAGTTTCAAATGTAAGATCTTTCGAAACTTTTTATGTAGCAGCCCAGTACTATGAAGTCTATAATCATCATGACTGGTAGGTGCATACAGATGTGCTACATCTTTTAGGCAACAGGATGTCACCTACCTGTCATACTGAGGGAAGCTTAAGAAAAAGACCTGTCAGCATACCGCCACAGTGACACACTTCCTCCGGCAAAACTATACATCATTCCAGTGACACAACCTTAGTGATTATGGGGGCCAGTTACATTCAAACTGCCACATTCCACTCCCTGGCCCCCATAAGCTTACAATAATATCATAATGCAAAAAGCATTTAGTGTTAGTTTATAAAGCCACACTCGCCTCTGATTCTGATGTCAATTCACATTTAAGAAGAGTTTCCACCTCTGTATCTCTCTCTGTTTCTCTCTTCTCTCTCTCTCACTCCTTCCCCATCTCTGCTTTCAAGGGATCAAAGAGGCACCTGGCAAGAGCACTGCATGACAGTGGCTGCCCTCCAGGCATGATCTAAAGCCCCTTGCCACTAGTCAGCCTATCAATGAGGCCAGAAGTTTTTGGTGGAAGTCACACAGCTGCCATCTTTGCTCGTCACTATGGGTGGGAGCCAGGTTTGCTCTTTGCTAGGGGCAGGAGCCAGGCCATCTGACTAAAGGGCTCTCCTCCAGTGAACACCTTCTGTGCTCTGTTTAGGTTCCCTTTTATGACAGTGCCCAACTTCACCTTGAAGCAGTTTCAGAGAGAAAACATCATCCTTTGTCCCTGAGACATGGACAGAAAGCACAGAGCATCTAGCTTATTCTGATCCACCATAAGCAAACCTGTTCCAACTGTTTAAAAAACCTGTTCTAGCTGGAGGTTTGTTTGTTTGTTTGTTTTTCCGATCTTTACAGATTCTGGGTGGCAACTGCTTTCTCAGCTTCTCCAAAGCCAGACACCTAGAGGCCTCACAGATAACAGCTACATCTTTCTTCTCTCAGCTCCTCTACAAGACTTCCTGGCCTCCAGGACTCCAGCCAGCCACCTCACCCTCCTTCCTATTCTTCCCCAAATCCCTACAAAGACAGAGAATTCTGAATCCTCATTCACCCATTCATCTCCATAAATAACCCACCTTTTTCTTTTTCTTTTTTTTAATAAAATCAAAGAATGGGAAAAATGTTAATTTGTAAAGCCATGCCCTCCTCTGTCAAGTCCCCTTAAGGAGAGTTCTTCCTCTCTCTCCTTCCCTGCTTCTGCTATCATAACTTCTCTGTTATTATAACCTTCCTTGTTAGTAATAGCATCTGACAATAAAATTTCTTTCTACATAGAAACAGCTTTAAGTGTTTCCTGGTATCAACCGCTGCCTTCTGCCACGTTTCCATGTGCTTCCATAGAAATCTACGGCCAGATAACCAGGTAAATTCCTGCCACACCAATTCCCCAATTCCCCACAAAATCCTAACATTTAATCTGACTTTAAAGTCCTCATAAACTATCACAGTGTTAACAATGTTTAAAAGTCCAAAATTCAAGTCTCCTCTTAGATTCATTCAATTTCTTAACTAAATCCCATGTAAAATCAAAATAAAAACTCAGATCACATACTCCCAACATATAATGGCACAGGATATGCATTACTATTCCAAAATATAGGGAAGGGAGCATAATGAGGAAACACTGGACCAAAGCAGACCAAACTTCAATTGGACAGACTCCATACTTTGCATCTCAATGTCATATATCAAAATATTCTCCACATCTCCAATTCTGTTTGGCTTTGTTGACTGAAACACACTTCTTTTTTGTGGAGAGCTATGTGTAGCCACGCCTTGCATTCTCCCTGCACGAAAAGATGGCACTGGCTTCCACCCTCCACCTTCTACATGGTGAGCGCTCTCAGTGACAAACTATCCCATAATTCGCTAGGCTGAGGATCTGGCTTGCTTCCGCATACCTGGGCCTATCGGTAGTGCCTACATGGCGTACTGGGGTTGGCTGCCCAGAGGCTATTTAGGCTGTGGGTGGGTTTTCCCTAGTCAGAAGAAGCAGAATGAGAGAGAAGATGTAGCAAGTCAATCAGCCCCTATCGTAAGTAAGTCAGAAGTCAGAATTCAAGGTTCCTGAATAAAACTGCTGAAAGAAGAGCCGGGTGTCGCGTCTACCTTGCGGGACTAGGTTGCTCGAGACACTTTTTCTTAGGCTGGTTCCACTTCTTATTAGCAGCTCTCCTTAGCAGATATCCCATGACTCTGGAATCTCTAACACATTCAGTTGGCCAAGGCAATCCAGGATTCAACTTCACAGCATCACCCAGTGGCCTCTCTCCTAGGTCTCTACTCAAGGATATCTGCTGTAGAATCATCCTTCTGTGTTACTCTCATTGGTTATTAAAAGGTTGACAGACAAGTAGCTGGGCAGGATGTGTAGATGAAACAGCCAGACACAGAGGACTCTCGTAGGAGGAAGGGCACAGTCAGAGAGATGCCAGAGAGCCAGTCACTGAGGAAGCAGGATATGTAGAAAATGAGGTAAAAAGCCATGAGCCGTATGTCAAAGCATAGATAGAAAATGTGGGCTAATTTAAGTGTAAAAGTTAGCTAGTAACAAGCCTGAGCTATCAGCTGAGCATTTATGAGTAATATTAAGCCTCTGGGTGATTATTTAGGAACTGACAGGCAGGAGGGAATGTTGGATGTCATATGAAACCCACCATCCAGGGTAGATTTACTTAAAACCTAAAAAAGCTTTTAAAAGATTCTAACAAACAAAAATGGACTCAGACCCAGCTTCCTAGACTCACAGTCTCATACCAGCCCACTATGCAGAGACACAACTCCCAACTGATGCCTGAAAGATAAAGTTAGCCATGAGCTAAGCTGTGAGGCAGTTCCTGTAGTCTCTCATCTTGACTGCAGTACAGAAAGGCTTCTCCCAGCCACTATCTACAGGCTTGAGAACTCCACTAGCATGCTGCATGGTGGATTTTTGCTTAAACAGATTAAATAGGTTATAGATATGCAGAAATGATAGATTATACAAAAACTCTAAACCAAAAACCTCTAATACTCTACAGTGTGTTAAAAAAATATGTATAGCCTGGGGATAAAACAAAAAGGATAGAAAAAGCTTTTTTAAAAAATATAATATTTTTTTTTAAAATGGAAAATGCACAGAGAGTATTGATCATGTATGTTATTGTGTTGTATTTGAGTTTTGGGCTGTTAAAAGACATTGAATTATGAAAACTACTGGATTAAAAAAACATATATTTTTAAAAAATTTAACTTCAAAATTTATGTCAACAGATATGTTACTTTGGGAAAGAGTTTATGCTTTTGTTTCCATAGGAAGGAAGAGGTCATTTATTCATTCTGGGTTAAGAAAAGTCAGGTCTTTGGAAACAACCTAGATGTCCCTCAACTGAAGAATGGATTAACAAACTGTGGTACATCTACACAATGGAATACTACTCTGCAGTAAGGAAAAATGATATTCTAAAATTCACAGGCAAATGGATGGATTTGGAGAATATCCTCCTGAGCGAAGTCTCACAAACTCAGAGAGATAAGCAGGGGATGTACTCACTCACTAGT
>PVIH01032037.1:0-10126 GCA_004025045.1 Sigmodon hispidus
GGCAGGAAATAATCAAACTTAGAGCTGAAATCAATACAATTGAAACAAAAAGAACAATACAAAGAATCAACAAATCTAAGAGTTGGTTCTTTGAGAAAGTTAACAAGATAGATAAGCCCTTAGCCAAACTAATCAAAAAACAGAGAGAGAGTGTCCAAATCAACAAAATCAGAAATGAAAAGGGGGACATAACAACAGAAGCGGAGGAAATAAAGACAATTATCAGGTCATATTTTGAAAATCTGTATTCCACAAAAATGGAAAACCTAGAAGAAATGGACAGCTTTCTAGATAGGTACCATCTACCATAATTAAATGAAGATCAGATTAATTACCTAAACAGGCCTATAACCCTTAAGGAATTTGAAGCTGTCATTAAAAACCTCCCCCAAAATAAAAGCCCTGGTACAGATGCTTTCAGTGCCAAATTCTACCAGACATTCAAAGAAGAATTACTACCGTTACGCCTCAAACTATTTCACACAGTAGAAACTGAAGGAATATTGTCAAATTCCTTTTATGAGGCCACAATCACCCTAATCTACAGTTGTTGAGTATAGAATTCTGCTTTTAATTTTTTTTCTATTTATTTATTTGTGTACTCAAGTGTGAGTCCACATGTGCCAAGCATGATTGCAGATCAGTGGACAACTTGTAGTCTTTAATACTTACTGTTTGATTTTTACTCCTTGGCTCTTTTGGGGCCTGTCATCAGACTCCCAACTAAATACATGCAGTCTTATTCTTAAGGACCTTAGCTTGGCTTGTTTCTAGCCAGCTCTTATTGACTTAAATTCTCCTATCTAACTTTTGCCTCTGAGCTTCTATTCTTCTTTCTTTCTGAATATTTTTTCTTTCTTATTCTGTGTCTTGCTGTGTAGTTGGTGGCCAGCCCACATCATCCTCTTTCCCCATTTTTGGTTGTCCATCTCTCTTTCTACTTAGTCTCCCTGCCAGGGATCGCTGGCTATCATATTTTCAGACCTGCTATTGGCCATTTAGCTCTTTAATACAGCAGTGAAGTATTTTAGACAGTTAAATTAACACAGCTTCACAGAGTTAAACAAATACAACATAAAAAATTGCAACTCTCCAGCCAGATATGTAAACCAGTTGCTGAACAGGCAGGGTATGGAAAAAGTAATGAGTGTGAAGACACAGATTTACCATTATATACTTTGTTTTAGGAAAGGAAGAGTTGGTGCTGGAGGACAGGGCCCAGGTTTGCAAGTCTGCCTGCTAGCCAAGAGATTCAATTGATAGTTTTGTGCCTAAAGTTCAGCCAGCAGATTCAGGGCTTGGGTTCACACCAAAACTTCAGCCAATTGCTACTTTACCCTGTACCTCTTTACCCTGTGCTGAAATGCCAAGACATGCAGCACCCTGTTTACACAGGTAGTTCTTTAAAAAAGAGAGAGAGAAAAAAAAAGAGCCCTGATTGGAACAAAGGGCTTCTACCTAGGTTCCTATGAACCTGACCATAACAAGAAACCTTTATGTGTTCTCATTGAGTCCTGTTCCATGGTGGTAGCTGGTTGTCCCTTGACAGGGGTACAATAGTAAGAAGCCATTAATAACATGGCAAAGAATAAATAGACATATGAGTTAATTAAAAGTGTAAGAGTTAGATAGTAACAAGCCTGTGCTAATGGTTGAGCATTTACAAGTAACACAAAAAGAGTGCAGCTCATTCTTGAATTATTAAATTGTATGTTCCACAAATGTAGCACATCTTCCATAAGTTTCCTCCCACCAACATGTCCATCCCAGGGTCATACTCTAGAGTACTAATTATGTGAGTTCCTTGGCTCTGCTCTGAGTTGTGTTCACAACTAAGAGAAATGAGACAATGGCAGAAGGCAGTGTAGGTTACCTGGACCAATTTGGAATTATCCAGAACATGTCATCCAGATTTTAGGAGGCCAATCAAGTGTCAACAAGTAAAAAAGACTGCCATTACATTCATCATAAAGTTTGGGCTCCTGAGAAAAATAAGAAATAGACAATAAAAACCAGTTACCTAGGCATCTACAAAAGATATTGTAAGTCAGTTGTGTCAACCATTAACTTAACATATTTACAAATTCCAGATGCCTACATTGTCTAAATATTTTTCCTCTGAACATTAGATTTTGGCCTTCTCTCCATCTATTTCTTGCATCTAAAGGAAAATTAAAAAGTTTAAAAACTCATCTCAAACACATAATAATATCATTTACAGGAGTACATCATATAGAGAGTTTCTAGCATAACTGTGGAATAGGAAACCAGATTATTTAGCTTCAAGACTAGTCATTCACAGCTACATGAAGCTCAAAGAATAATTTGTGACAGGTTTTTTCATTAATAAGATGAATCAAAAAAACAAATGTCTTCAAGCTTATGTGCATTACCTTTATCTGCTTAGTCATCTACCAGTCTCTCAACATAACCACACAATTTAATAAGCTGTGTATTTACATTTATGGTCTCTGTGTATTACTGTCTTTCACTGATTTTTTTTTTCATCCCCCAAATAAGGGTTTGCCACAATTTATTAAGGGCAAGAAATGGATGTGAGAGAATTTTAGAAGCTTCTATTCAACGCAAAGATAGAATAAAGAGGTCAAAACATTTTTCTGGGGCCATTTTGCTAGAGCATTTTGTCCCATACTACCCCATCATAATATGTTGACTCATGTCTGACTTTAACCAAACCCTCTGGAAGTATATCAAACCTCGTATCCAAAAATCATCCTACCTAGTCAAAAGCAGGAACAGATATTTCTATTTTTTGTCAGTAGGTCCCTGATGCAGATCCATCCCTGAGGCCACACTCACAGCTGTTGACCATATGTCATGAGATAATTATAAAATGATTCCTGTATCAGTAAGGGTCTATACATAATAATTTCCAAGTACATTTAGCCACAGTTCTAAGCAAGCTTAGAAGGAGCTGTTTTACCCTTCCTCTTGGTGCAAGCTTAACCCTAGCCCTAACCCTAACCCTAACCCAAGATTAAAGCTGGTTTCTGCAATTGTATATCAGGTGTCATCTGGTCGAATTTAAGGATCCTATGCCCATGTCCTGATGCTACAGAAGTTGATAAAAAACAGATTATTGTTTCTGCCCAGATACTCAAAATTAGAATTATGTATGTGTGTTTACTTCTTAGGCAGAAGAGATAGTGAACGTCACACCCCAATAAATGCTACTGATCTCAATGTACGTAGAACGTATTTTTAAGAGGTAAAGGATACAGAAAATAACATGTGGTCTTTCCAGAGGTGGGACAAGTGCCCTCTCAAATTTGTTTTTGCTTTGTCTCCCCTATCCAACACAGGGAGTTCAGCCACTTGGTTCTAAATAAATTGGTTCAGGTAACCTGCTCTATTCTCCTTTCTAACTAATTGCCAAATTACGTTTCTATCCTCTTGGTTTAAAAATCATTTTTATTGAGTATTTAAATAGCTTATCAAGATGATGGGAAGAAGTGATGATGAACCAATGCAGCTTCATTTAAATCCCCCATTCAGATATGAAATTGTTCTTTTCCTCCATACTGACAGTCACATCACATTAGGTTAGTCAACACAATCACAATGAAATCCATAAAACCTTTTATGCACATTCACAAACATACATACATACACACACAGACACATAGACACACAAGCACTTTTCTTTAAAAACCCCCTCACCTCTGGGCTTGTACCTGAAACCTTCCTCTGTACCAGAACAAAGGGTTTCGACCCGGGTTCACTTAGACCTATTCATAAAAATAAACATACCCCCATGTGCTTACATCAAATCCAGCTCCCTCATGGTCTTTGGTGGTTCTTTGACATGGTTACAACAATGTAAAAAGAAATTAAAAAAAAACATTTTTACTGATTTTGTACACAACTGTGTGGTTAAAAATTATAATAGATTGGCAAACATTAAAAACCAAGCCATAAAAAATCATATGAAGTTGTGGTTGCATACTGATATATTTCTAAGCTTTACTGGTTAGAATGTGGGGGGTTTTGTGCTTTCTATCTGAGGTTAAAAATCACCAATGACTATATCTTTCAATAAGATACAATCTCAAAGTTACACTAAACATCTACATAAAATGAAGCCTTCCTCACACCCAATTCTATATGAAAGTATCAACAGTGCAACTCATCATTTGTTGAATGAAGTGGTGACTCATAACTCTGTAGACTCAGCTCTAAATTTTAATTCACAAATATGTATATATACATACATGTGTGTATGCCTTGTATATGACAAGTGTATGAAAACAGTCCCAAAAATAAGGACAATATTTGAAAAAGGAAGCAACCTATTTCCTAATTTTGTATTCTTCTTCTGGGAAAGTAAGTGTCTGAGGCTTCATAAGTACTTTCTAAGTTCATTGTGGCCTAAACCATGCAAAGTCTGCACTGGTCCTTTGATAGTTCCAACATATCAGGCAAACAATTCACCTGTAAATAGTAGCACTTTGTGGTCTATTATGTATATTGGTGTCTTACCTTCAAAATCTGGGAGTTTTCTGACCAGAGCTTGGTAGTTCACTTTGATGCTAGCAAGGAGTTCCCTTCCGTGCTGTCAGATCCAGTATAACATATCTCTTCACCACTCAGAGTGATCATATGGTCCTCAAAGGTTTTTAAAATGGCATTGCCAGCACATATTTTGATATATGTCATGCGAATATATAGATCTGCTTTTTCTTGACTCATATCAGGCACATCCAAAGTACTAAAACTTTATAATCCGCACTAGCAGCTCAGATGATTGATGTCTTGTTTCCAAATGTCTGAAGACTAACCTGTTTGACCATCCTCACATGAGAACAAGACACCATGATCACTGTGGTATTCTCATTGTAGGAAATGCTAGTTTTCACATTTGAAGCATCATCTACCATTACCCAAGCTGTATATTCATAATAACCCCTTCCACGGGCTTGGCATTCACAGATACACACACTGTTGTAGTGACATACTTTTGAAGTGTTTTCCTCAGTGTATTCCTGTGTAGCATCAAGTGGATCATTCCAGACAGTCACAGTTTCTGCAGGTATCTCTTGAGGAGCAGCTATTTCCTTCATCATGTCTTCTGGAATCTGATGATTCCATTCAATGACATCCTTGTCAGATGCATCCACATGTTCCTCAGCATTTGTCTTCACATTGTCTTTAGCAGGTAAAAGTATTCTGCTTTAGGACAGTACTTCGCTTCTGGTCATCTTCTCCTTGGAGCCCTCACGTGCCTTCCCCTTGGACTTCCCTTGGAGGACATTGCTCCTCCGGACCTGCCTCACCTCACTGCCACCTTGTTCAGCCTCCAGCACCACCAAGGCAAGCATCTCCCTCAGGTCCACCTTGTCCCTGTTGGCTGCCAACTCAGCTGCCCCGCCTGCCAACTTACTGCCCTGGCTGAAGAGGCTGAAAGGGTCGCCAAGAAGCCCAAGGAGAGTTGGGAGAGCACCTTGAGCCCCAGCATGAAGAACAGGACGCCCCCAGCGGGTTGGCAAATGACCATGGGGGCCATGGTGCACAGTCAGGCTCAAGGGCTGTTTCAGGCCCCCCACTGAGTCCACTATGAGGGCACCACTTCCTGGAGCCCTTGTGCAACATCACCACTTGGGGGAAGCAGCCACCGACCTGCTGCCCTGCCGCCCTGAATCCTCTGCCCCTCTGCCCTGCTGCACTAGAACCTCCATCCTCAGGACCCGCCACCCCGGACCCGCCTCCCCTTCATCCTGGATCCACCACCCCTCCACCACCTTGCCACACTGCCCTGGATCCCCCACCCCACCGCCATGCTGTACTGGACCCATCGCCCCTGACTCACCGCCCCCGACCCGCCATCCCTCCGCCCTGCTGCACTGGAACTTCCTTCCCATGAAACCTCCACGCCTACACCTTGCCCCACTGGAACCTCCATCCCGTGGACCCGCAACCCCTCCGCCCTGCTGCACAGGAACCTCCATCCCGTGGACCCGCCGCCCCTCTGCTTTAAGGCACTGGAAACTCCATCCCGTGGACCCGCCAGCCCTCGGCCTTGCCCACTGGAACCTCCATCCCTTGGACCCGCCGCCCCTCTGTCTTGTGCTGCTGGAAGCTCCATTCTGTGGACACGCTGCCCCTCCCACCCTCTGGCACGGGAACCTCCATCCAGTGGACCCGCCGCCCCTCCGCCCTACTGAACTGAAACCTCTATCCCGTGGACCCGCCGCCCCTCCCACCCTCCGGCACGGGAACCGTCCTCCATCCTGTGGACCCGCCGGACCTCTGCCCTGCTTCACCGGAACCTCCATCACGTGGAACCGCCGCCCCTCCGCCTTGCCTAACTGGAATCTCCATCCTGTGGACCCACTGTCCCTCCACCTTGCCACACTGGAACCTCCATCCAGTGGACCCGCTGCCCCTCCGCCTTGCCGCACTGGAACCTCCATCCCTTGGACCCGCCGCGCCCTCAGCCTTGCTGCATGGGAACCTCCATCCTGTAGACCTGCCGCCCCTCCACCCCCTACTGCACGGGAACCTCCATCCCTTGGACCCGCCGGCCCTCTGCCTTGCCCCACTGGAACCTCCATCCCGTGGACCTGCCGCCCCTCACCCCTACTGAACTGAAACCTCCATCCTTTGAACCCGCCGCCCCTCTGCCTTGAGCAGCTGGAAGCTCCATCCTTTGGACACGCCGCCCTTCCCACCCTCTGGCACGGGAACCTTCATCCCGTGGACCCGCCCAGCCTCCGCCTTGCCTAACTGGAACCTCCATCCCGTGGACACGCCGCCCCTTCCCCCCCTGCTGCACGGGAACCTCCATCCCGTGGACCCGCCGCCCCTGTTCCCCTATGCGTGCATGCGTGCATGTGTGTGCTTGTGTGTGTGTATGTATATGTGTGTATGTGTGTGTCTGTATTATGTTTAAACATTGATACAGGGTCTTAAGCATTCCAGGTTCGCTTTGATTTATAGCCACCAATGACCTTGAACATCTGATCCTGCTGCCTCCACCAAGACTGTTTCTGCAATACTGAGGCTGAACACAGGGCTTCATGCATTCTAGGCAAGCACCCTACCAACCAAGCAATTCTCCCTAGCCTCTCAACACACTTTTTAGTCCTGTATCATCAGTTCTCCTAGCCTTAGTAGCAGAGTCATCATCTAACAAGAGGCACCGGGGTATGGTATACAGAGCTCAGGCACGTGAATATCATGTGGATCCACACCCAGCTCTACCCCACACTAGTGTGTGGCCCTAGGCCCCAATTCCTAACACATAAAGTTAGGGTGACAGTACTATTTACCACAATGGATGACTCAATACCACATATTTGCATATAAAGTGCTTAGCACCCACCAACACCAGGAAACATTCAAAGTTTGCTATGAGGGAGTAGAAAATGGATTTTAATCCTCATGCTTATTTTATAACATTTCAAACTTAATAAAAGTAATTTTAAATATTTATATTAAATGGTTATTTTGAGGATCCAAGGAATCTAATCACCAGAAGAAACGTCCAATGACATTTATGCCTGGTTGATGCTCAAAAGAAATTTGTTATTGTTTTGCCTCTAAAAAGACAATAATTCTAGTTCTGGGAGGATTTCCCAGAGCAAAAGCAGTGATGAATGTGGAGATTGATGGATACCTGATAATGGAGAAGAAAGGATGCAGGAGAATGTTTTAGAAACAACCCCTGGGCTCTAAAACAAAGGGTCAACAAAACATATGAAGCAATGATTTGTTGTTAATAATGAACTAGGTGCACAGTGCCATGGTAGAGTGCTTCCTTAGCACGTACAAGGTCCTAGATTCCATCTACAACACTGAAAATAAATTCTATATATCGTACATTGATCAAATGTGTTCATGTGTGCATGTATGTGTGAGAGAGAATTCTGTCTGGGGTGGAAAAGAAGATACAGGTTAAAAAAATGCACAGCAACATCTCAGTTGCTGGTTTTTTTTTTCACCATTAAAATCATTTTCAAGCCCTGTCTGGCATTTAAATAGCATCACCCCTGGAGATGGCTGTTTTGGTTTCATTACCATCTGTGTTCACAGAGCACAAATAGAAATTAGTTTCCATGCAACTCAGGAGAGATTTGCATGCTAGCATTTCAGCCACCAACTTAAAGGAGGGATCAATTTAAAAAGAGGTGCTCACAAAGCCATGCCACTGGAAAAGGGAAAAAAAGAAAGTCTCTAGCATATCTGCCTCCTGCTCCAGAACCAAGTACTCCATTCTGCAGTTTGCATTTTCTGCTGTCTAAATGTTTGGTTCATCCTGTAAGAAATAACTTGAAGGGTGTTTTCACGAAGGAAAGCCCTAACTCCAATGTAGAAGAGTCTATGTGCTGGCAGAAGGGGTTCTGTTTCTCTCTGCTTCGTTTCTGTTTGTTTGGGCTGGGCTGTAGGATGACTAGTGTGCTGAGCAACCCCACAGACGGCTAGGGACTCTGGGAATCTGTAAACTCTTAGCATCATTTATCTGTGACAAGTTAAAATTTAATATGTAGCCCTAGTAGCATAATCAAATGGATATTATATAATCTAGAAGAGCATTTCTGGTAAGTCCAAATGTGCTGGCTGGCTGTTTATACATTGACAAGTGGATGGTTTCAGAGAATGCTTATATGTTTGGGGTTGACCCCTCTGGATGCTTGCTACTGTTACAGAGGCTTCAGAACCTTACCCAGCTTTAAGCAGTTGGAAGGCTCCAAACAACAACACAGACATGACCGGTCTGGCTCAGGGCTGTCTTTTAAAGAGGTGTTGAAGAAAAACTTCAAAGTGAGTTGATTCTCATGGCCTGCTTTTCAATCAAACACCACTAGCCTATAATCCCAGCCTATTTATAGACTATAATCTAAAATGACTTTGACTTTTCCTGACACCAAAAAACAAAATAAAACTTCAATAGTCATACAGCTATGTCATCAGAAATAATAGCAGAGTCAGAGAAACTTAACTCTGAAATTTTCTTTTTTTGTTTTTGTTTATTCCTCTGTCATACAAAACACCCTGACCATGGCCTCCCTTGCGTCCACTTCTCCCAACCCAACTCCTACACCTCCCCTCTCCCCCAGATCTGAATTGTTTTTCTAAATGGAGGTGTGATGCTATTTCCAATATCCTCTGATTAGAACTTTTAAGGTTTATATTTTAGGTTTTTAATTCTGTATGGGTGACTGGGGGGCTGGGCAGTGTGAGAATGTGGACTTATTGCAGATGCCTACAGCAGTCAGAGGCTCAGGTCCTCTGGAGCTGGAGCTAACAGAGAGTTGCATGACCTGGATGCCAACAAGCAAACTCAGTTCTCTTCTATAGCAGTGCATTCTTTTAGCCACTAAGCCACCTTTTCAATCCCACCTTGAGATTCTCAAGTACATCTCCCTTATCAAAGTCAGCAGAAAAGTTTTGGGAACATGTCAATCAAAGTCCACTTTTATGATTTTTAGCACAGAAAAATCCACTCCCTGGGTCCAATGCCTCAAGTAATAGAATTCTTGAAAGGTAAAAATGATAGCTTTGAAACTGACTTAATAAGTGACTTTTTGTACTTAAAAAATCATTAAATCAAGAACAATTTGTATTTGGTAAGACTAAAACATGGACAATGCCTTGCCTGAGATACTGTAGCTGCTCTATGTCATGTATTAAAGTCAAACTCCTAAGAGCCCTTAACTCTCCTCTGAGAGCAGAGGTGGATTGGAGATGCCACTCACTACTAAAGTACTGGCCTGGCTAGCACAAGACAAAAATATACTAATACCACCACTACAAAAATATACTAAGAGCAATCGCCAGTAAAAAAGACTCTGGGCAGAAAGAAAGTCATTGGTTATGTTTATTCTGCAGCTGGTAATATGGATCCTACCCAACAAGGCCAGAGGCATCTCAAGGGCCTGAATGTCCACAAGAAGAAGAATGTGAAAAAGCCTATGTTTGTGGGATATTACTTTAACCAAGCAAAGATATGTTACATTTGTTTAATCCTGTAAAGATGTTTTGCTTTGCCTGCCTAAGGTACCTGATTGGTCTAATAAAAAGCTGAGTGGCCAACAGCTAGGGAGTAGAGGAACAGATGGAGCTGTGTGGCAGAGATAATAGGTAGGAGGAGAGATCTAGGCTTGAG
>PVIH01032038.1:0-10124 GCA_004025045.1 Sigmodon hispidus
GACATGAGGTTAAAAATCTCATCCTTATATAACCTTTAATTCCTACCTTAATTTAATGCTCACACCATTACTCAACAGCTCTTGCAAAGCTGTGGCAATCGGGTGAGAGAAACTTACACCCATATCCTTGCCTATTTAAAACCCTTTATATCCTAAACAACCCCAAAATACCAACGGGTTAGATCCACTTGTCAGCAGATGCCCCGTTCTCTGCTTTTTTTCTAAAAGCAGAGTTTTCCTGCTTAATGCAGGTCTCACTATTTTCATGTGAAACTTACCGGTTAACCCTCCTGATTACTGCAGTTCTGAATCTCCTTCAGATTCTTCTGCAGCAACCTCACTGATGGTCCACTCCGTGTGTCGAGTTCTGAGTCAGTCTTCTCTTCAAGGGTGCTAAGATTCCCGGGTTTTGGCACCACTTGTGGCGAGCCACTTCTGGCCTGCAGAACTACCAGTCACCACACGCACGATTCTTCTCAGATCACACTTTATTGGAGTACAGCTCAGTTGAGAAATGGTGGAAAGAAGACCCCGAACCTGAGATTCAGCCTGCTTATATAGGGAAGCCTGGAGCGTGATTGGTGCCCATCACAATGCCTCATTAACATATAGCTGGTGATTGGTTCAAAGTAGTACTCATTAGCATATGGCTAGTGATTGGCCCAAAATAATGGCTCATTAACATATTTGAGGATGGCATCAGATAGGTCCTTTCTCGATGCCTAATTAGCATAAGCACATTGGATTGGTCACTACTAGATGCCTAATTAGCATAAGCAGAAATAGAATGTTCTGGCAAGTTGTGCAAAGGCAAACCATGCCCTACAAGATTGTAGTTAGCTCTTTTTAAAACATTTTTTCATAATTCACAAAAAGCCATTATTCATCTGTATATTATCTGGTGTCATATGCATCAAATGTACATTTATATTTTGCTTTTTTGATCAGTAACTTATTGGAGCATTCTAAATTGACCATTTCTACACTTTGTGTCTGCATGGGATTCTGTGTACTTCTAAACTGCCCTGTCATACTAAAAACCAAAAAACAATAGCAAATCCAAAACTTTATTCAGTAATGGAAAAATCACAACATGCAAATAGGCATTATCCATCACTGTTTTCTCTCCATTCAAAAATATGTATTTTATCTTAATCAAGCATAATTAAACAAAATACAACTGCTGTAAAGCCTGAATTAAAATTTTGTATGCAGTCTATTTTCATTTATCAAAATTAAAGAATCCTTTGTATCACCTTACTTATCCTTGTAAGTCTAAAATTGTATGTCTAATTTACATTTTAATTACTAATAAAAAGTATAGTTCATACTATTCATTCTTTAACACCATCAAATTCAACAATCAGAAATATATATGAATATTTTAGTAAATAGGAATTATTTTACATGCATCCTTCAAATTCTAAAAATCACAGACACATCTTGTTGCCTGGATAATCACTCATTTTTTTGACATTGGAACATCCACCCTAGGCCTATGTATTTGGAGTATTTTCAGTGTAATTTCTGTTTTGTATATTTCAGCATAATTTTCAGGCAATTTTTTCTATTTCCTGTAGAATACCAGGTAGTTATATCTGTGAAGCAGGGACCTGAAAAAGAATTTCAGATTATTCTTCAAAGTTTTAGTGATCACATTTATGTTTCATAGAAATCCAGTTAGTGCATCATGCTATCAGGCAGTAAAGCCAAAATAAAATGTTGCCAAGGGGCAAATACTTGCCAAAAAGAAAGTAAGCTCCATGCCTTGAAGTAGATTTTTCTGCTAGAAGAATGCACACCTCACTGTCCAAAATAACTTTTTAAAAAATATTTTAAATTTAATAATCTGCAGTTCTTTTATATGTTAATGATAACTTATAAATTTGAAATATATTTTTATACATCTAAATTGTACAATAAGTCATTATCACAGTGATTATTGATTTGCATTTTAACTATACATTTATCAGTTATACAAACCTTAAACTTTTGTAGATATATATGTACAGTATACAAAATTACACTTAAATTTGTGTCAATAAGTTAAAATGTTTATTAATGTAAAGTATTTAAAACAAGTAATTGCTTATAAAATGTATATATAATAGCCTACACATTTATTTTTCATAGCTAAACCTTTCTTTATGTTTGACAGAGACTGACTATGATAGAAACCAAACCCTCTAAAAAAATAAACATCCATAATCTATTTTAGTTAATGTGAAAAGAGTTCTGTAGTCTTGTTTCTGCTAATGGGAGTAAATGAAATGTATATGGGAACATTGAGGACACATCATTTTTAGTGCATTCTTAAAGTTGATGTGGATACTGAGATATCTGGGCACTCTCTTTTAATCACAGATTTTCTGAAGGTCTTTCTTGATCAAGACATATCATCCTGCATGTAATCTCTTTGTATTCATCTTCATAAGAATCAAAACACAAACTTTATCTAGCAACATAATCCTGAGCCGAAATTACAAAGTCAAAATGCTTTAACAATATGTGTTGAACTATTTTAGCAGCATTTCCACATAATTGCTTTACTGCAGTTTGTTCAATATTAGTTCATTTAGTTAAAAATCAAATGATAACACAATAATAGACATAGACTAATGTATTTTTATCTCATCAACATCAACTGCACCAAAAATAACTCACAGAACACTTCAAACCTAACCCATGAAAACAGAAAAACTCATCCTCTATAATTAAAGAGACTTCATCCTATAGATGTATGAATTATTCATCATATAAAAATTGCCAGTGTAATCCACTATAAAAACTGAAAAAGGAAAAACAAATGATTATTTTATTAGAGACTTAAGAGCACTTAAAGAATCCAACATACATACATGATATTACTACATTTATGCAACAATCATGCTTTAGAAGAGTGAGCCAAAAATAATAATTTGAGACTAAGGAAGAAGAAGATATCTGGTGGGAGGACCCATTAAGAGGGGCAGAACAAAGTTTGTCTCTAGCAGCTTTCTAGGAGAAAAGTATAATTGCAATATCCTCAATGAGACTATAGCACATGATAAACTTGCTTCATATATTGACTGACTTCCTAAACTCTCAGGATATCATTTCCACCAGACATGACCTGAGATGATTTATTGTAGCTCCTGCCTTCAGAGCTGTTGCAACCTCCCCAGGCATAGCTGAATTTTTCAAACAGTTTACCTTTCACCCAAGAGTTTAGATGGTCCATTACCACTGCAGCTATGAGAGGTTACGTGGTATTTCTAGGTATATCCTGACTTGAAAATTTTTAGGGTAACTGTCACTCCCATTCTAGAGGTCTAACACTCATTACATAGGTAGGTAACTCCCACATTTCTATAATGGAATATGTACTGTTGATAACACTCCAGTAGTATAGCAAATTATAAGATTTATAAAAACTTACTCACTCATTTATATATAACTAATAAACGGTCAGATAAAGAAATCAGAAAATCATTGAACTTTTTTATATCAAAATTAGTAAGTGATTACTTTGAGATATCTAATTTGACAACTCCAAGATGTGATAGACAAAACTGCTAGTTTTTTTAAGAAAAATCAGAAAATGAAAAGATTTCTAAATCTAATACTTAAGTTGGTCTCACATAATTATTGTGGCATTCTTTCCACAAAAATTCAGATTCAATGCAATTTATACCCAATACATTACATGTTTCCAAAATAACAACACTTGGCTTCATATTGAAAAACAAAAAATCCATAATAGCAAAATCAATTATGCCCAAAAAGAGCTTTTAATGGTACCTCCAACCATGAAACCACGATCATTTTAAGAACAACAGTAATTAAGACATTTCTACCATCATGCATAAAATAAGACTTCAACATATATCCAGATACACTTAACTTGATACAAAAGGAATTTGGAAGTAGCCTAGAATGTATTGGAACAAGAGATGCCTTTTTAAAATATAATGTGTTGTAGGAGGTTTCCTAGGCCCTTTTTGCCCAGAGGTTTTGTAACCTGGTCCAAGGAGGAGGTTTGGAAACTAGTCCACATCCTGGCTTTTGTTCCCCAACGACATGAATCAGAAGGTTTTTTTACTTCATACCTTTTTGCCTATGTCTTATTCACATTACTAGCTAGCTCTTTCATCTTAAATGAACCCATTTCTATAAATCTTCTCACCACATGGTCCATGGACAATGGCTCGGCGGTAGCTTTTCCATATTTCTTTTTCTGGGTTTGGATGAAGACTGACTAACTCCACCCACCTTCTGCCTGTCTCTTCCTCTGATACTCCACCCACTTCTACAGTGCTCTACAGAGCAAAATCAGTTAGTTTATTTACATCACACAGAGCAGTCACCACATTTCCAATACATCATTGCAGCATAACCCTTTACAGAAATTCTCCTTGGTTCTACATTAAGTTTCTCACATGCAAACAAGGGATTCCTCAATAAAATTGTTAGAGGTATGCTTTGCTTCAGGTATACTCTGCTCCACTCTGCATGGACTCTGTTGAAATGTCACACCACACAACAAAACCCATGCAAAATATTATTACAACAGAAGAATTCAACCTAATAGTTTTCTCAGGTTAATAACAGTAGTAATTACAACAGAGCCCTGAACTTAAAGAGATTGTTGACATGGTCAAAGGCTTAAATTATGGTCTGATTCTAGGGCAAGCAGAGGGATTGATGTAATTTTGAGCTCAAGGATTTATGTGATTCTGCAGTCTGATTCTGGAATAAAACCTCTTTGATTATTGAAATTCCAGTCACAGATGTCAGTATTGAGTGCAGGTCAATATTTTCTTTGCTGGAACAATTTTCGCCAGCAAATTTTCTTTTATGATTATTAACAATCAAAAGTAGAATGTCAGTCCTTTTAACAATAGACTGCTTACAGTTGATTAGAGACATGCAGATCCTCTAGTGTCATTCTGATCATTATTGTCATGATATAACTGGATTCTTCTGACGGCATGCTATGTATGGAGGAACTTTTAATTTTGTAATTACCTTTAGTTAAAACTCTGTATAACTTTTTTTTTACATCTGCTGTTAAAATATGTATACAAAAAAGTTGTAAAGCAGGATATACCTACTAGGATTCAGAAAAAAATAAAGAATGAAAAAAATAGCATCTATTTGATGCAGAAAGTCTAAGTTTCCATAGTGATTAGTGTGATGTGAGCCACCTATTAGTAATCAAAAATAAGTTGCAAAGAAAACCAATTATAAATAGCTGAAAATGTAATTTTTCCTGACAATTGAGTGTTGACATAATAAGTTATGCCCAGGAGAGCTAGAAAAAAAATGACCAAAACTGCTCATTTCCTAACAGTGCTGTAAAACACCCATTGATACAAATTAGCAAGAGTCCATCACCAAGTAACAGCACTTCTTATGGAAAAGGATTACAGGGCACCAAATTCTAGATTAGTCATTTAATAAAAGTTGAATAATTGTGTTCCAAAGAGAACTGATTCATTGGGAAGAATAATAATGAAGCTGTTTATGGAATTTTTCTAATCTACAGTTGCCAGTGTGCTCACCAAACATTTTTCCAAAGATTTAAATTTATTTGCGTAATAGGGACAGAAGTTTGAGTAATGAGGCATACTAATAATAGTTGATGTAGATCAAATAACAGGCAGTAGTTGTGAATGACATATAATACATGAGACCACAAATGATGCTTCTCAGTTTAACATTTTTTATCTCCATTAGAGAAAGTGTCATTCACTTAGTTTATGTACATAAGTTAAGGTATATAACAAAAGATGAAAATGACAGGGAGGTGTAATCGACATCGTCAAAAGAATTTTGATATTAAAATTATTATTTCCTCTAAGAAGCATAACTCAACATTTTAAATCATGTTTATTCCTATGATTTCAGAGAGTGCTGTTTGTCTTCTTTTTTTTTTTTTGGTGGACTAACTAGCAGAGCATTAGTTCTATAGTAAAACTTCAGCATGTTTCCACATCTCCAAATTTGGGGTTCTATGGTATTTTAACTAGAATACTGAAGAGTATAATTTTATGTAAATGTTAAATCAACATTACAAAATAAATAATGGTTTTCTATTACAATAAAGTTAAGAAGGACAAATCATATTAGTTGGCAAATATTAACAGTACTCTAGTTGGATCATAAAGAAACCTTAGAGAAAAGGTCCACAAAAAACATTTTGTTTGTTATAGGGGCAATTATCCTTTTGGAAGTTTCCTAATAAGAAGTCTATTTTTTTTAGTTTCAACATAAACTTTTTTATGTTTATTTTTAGTATTAATAAAGAAATATATTTTCTTATACCTTAGTTCAAGTAACTTCTACATCATGTCTCTTCCTGTCACTCTCTTCCTTTTTCCATATTTCATTTTATTCTCTCCTGCAAGGAAAGGAATTCCCAATTTCCCAAGGTGGCTTAGTTTAGCATTTAACCTAGGTGGATACTCTTTCCTACCACAACATCAAGACTGGGTCAGATATTCCACTGGAGACAATATGCGCCAACAGCCGATCTAATATTTTTCAGATTCTAAGCTGTTCAGTGTTTGTGGTTTGCAGGTTGGATATAATTTGCTTTTTGATTGCTTGTTTAGAATCCACAAATGAGTAGTGAATGTTCTGTCTGATGTAAATAAAGTAACTGATTTGGCCTCTGTAGAGCACCATAGAAGTGGTTGGAGTATCAAAGGAAGAGACAAGCGGAAGGTGGGTGGAGTTAGTCATTCTTCATCTGAACCCTGAAGGAGGAATATGTAAAAGTTACTGGTGAGCCATGTGCCACATGGTGGCAAGATTAAAAGAAATGGGTTGATTTAAGATGAAAGCTAGCTAGTAATGTGCATAAGACTTAGGCCAAACAGTTTGAAGTAATATAAGCCTCTGATTCATTTCTTTGGGGAATAAAGCTGCAGCATGGGACAGGTTCCAAACCTCTGCCATGGAATAGGTCACAAAAACTCTGGGCCAAAACAGCCCCAGGAAACATCCTAAAACATACGGAGTCCATGTCAACCAAACACCTGCATAAAGCTTGAGAAAGTTTAAAAAGCTTAAAGAGTGTTCTAGATCACTGAATCAGAGCCAAAAGCAGCTTTCTGAATTGTGTATTTGAATTGATTTATGGTACAGAGACAATGTAATGTTCAGGTAGTAATTTAAAAATTGCATGTTCTCGGCACACAGCTTAAACTCATGTTTCACTAAAGACTTGGCACAGGTGTGATTGATTTAAGGTTTTTGCTTATATTGAACAGACAGGAAACAGTTAAAAACAGTTTTTCTGGTAGCAGCATTTCCTGAGTCTACTCTCTTTACTGGAAGTAACAGAGATGCCCGGGCTCCTCTGCCATGTTGAAATGCTTGCCAAAAGGGGCAGAGTCAGCAATTAAAGTGATACTGACATTTTAAAAGCTCTTTGGGTTACAAAGTGATTAAGAATTCTCAGAAGAACATATTTAGATGCACAGAACTGCTAAACAGGGTACAATGTATATAAAATACGCATAGGCGAGAGAGAGAGACAGAGAGAGAAAAAAAAAGTATGTAGAGAAAGCCCTTTAAGAAAGAGAAATAGGAAATAAAGATAAAAAGCCATGAAAGATAGCAGATAAACAGAGAATCTGGATTCTGGCTATTGTGTTTTCTTTTAATTTTTTAAAATTTTAATAAGCTAATTGCAGAGAAATAATTGATTGCTAAGGCTGCTAAGTTAAACAAATACATATACTTTAAAGATATCTTGATTTTGAAATCTGTTTATTAGAATATGTTACTTGGGAAAAGAGTTTCTGCTTCTGTCTACACAGAATATCAACACACATGGATTGGTTCTATGCAAATGTGGTTTCATATGACAAAGCCACCTGAACATTCTCAGCTTCCAAGATGGCCAGATGAGATGTTCCAGCTTCAAAAACCCATGAGAACAACGTCCTTTGACAGCAGGAAGCAGTAAAAGAAAGAAAGCTATGTAAACTTTCCCCAAAATATTCCTTATTAATGTTTGTTTTCATTATAAATGGTTACTGGTCATAGTCAATCTTTTAAAAAAGGGGTACAGGAGGATATGATTTAGGAATGATTAGAAAAGGTAAGTGGATTGTGTTTTATTGATATAAACTTACAGGTCAAATTTGTTATGCTGTATGTATTTTTCAACTCCTCATTTATGATGCTGATGTAACTCATTTAAAATCATAATGTGTAATTGAGAAATGCAGATTAATAGTCATCTATGATAACAAAACTTATAATCATGTTAGTTTGGTTTCTGTAGGTATGCAAAGATATATTTTAATTAGGAAGGTAGTCTTCAAATACTTCAAAGACATGCAGAATATAGTATTTAAAATATTTTAAGAAATTAGACTTTTCTGGACAGTGAGACAGGTCTGCTCCTGGCAGCACCAATGTATTTCAGGAAAATGATGGGCATTGAAGAAACTTCATGTGCAATTTACTTTGTGGCAACAGTTAGCCACTGGACAAGAAACTCTTCTGGTATTGACTGCGTGATAGTATGCTGTATAAACTGGACATGCAGGTTCCACTGGAAAGTGACCTCTGAAAGTTGGCAGAACAAGCTGAGATGATTCTTCAGATTCCTGCTTTTCAAAAATAAAACATTGCCAGGCATTCTTCAGGACATAAAGAGAAGCAATTGATGGACTGGGTCAGATAACCTGCATCACTGAAAGGTATGCCAGAGACTTTGGGCCATATAGGCTGAAGATGAATGCCCCAATTTTATAAAGGAACTTTGGGTGACTGTCCAGGCAGACAGGTATCATCTCTGTCATTTTGTAGACTTTGGAAGTTGCTTGCACTTCCTTTTTATTTGCATAATATTATATCCTTCTGTGTTCTTTGATGTGGTTGAAGGGTTAATAATTATACAGATAGTTCTTTTTAGTTTAGAAGGTATAATAGATATTAAATTTTAGGCTTACAATGATAAGATAGATAATGGAATATTTTGTTTAATTTGTGAATACAAATAGAGTGGATATTGTGACTGTAATTTCTGCATGAGAGCTGTTCTGTTGTAATTTTTCTACATGAAAATTGAAACCTTCTTTTTGATTAGACAAAAAAGAGAAAATGTTGTGGAATTCTCTGTATGATGTAAATAAAGTAACTGATTTGGAATCTGGAGAGCACTGTAGAAGTGGGTGGAGTATCAGAGCAAGAGACAGAGAAGGAAGGTGAAGTTAGTCAGTCTCCTCCAAACCCTGATTAGGAACATGTAAAAGGTACAGGTTAGCCACATGCTGAGGACCACATGGTAGGAAGATTAATAGAAAAGAGTTGTTTTAAGAGGAAAGAGCTAGCTAGTAATGTGCTTAAGACATAGCCCAAAAAGTATGTAGTAACAAAAGAGTCTAATCCATTTCTTTGGGGAAAAAAAGCCGTTGTGCAGACCAGGTTGAAACCTCCTCCATGGAAAAGGATATAAATCCTCTGGGACAAAAGGACCCAGGAAACCTCCTACAACACATTATATTTAAAAAAGGCATCTCTTGTGCCAATACATTCTAGCCTACTTCCAAATTCCTTTTATATCAAGTTAAGTGTATCTGGATATATGTTGAAGTCTTATTTTATGTATGGGTGTAGAAATGTCTTAATTACTGTTGGTCTTAAAATGAGCATCATGTCAGGGTTGGAGGTACCATTAAAAGCTGTTTTTTGTTTTTTGTTTTTTTTGGAAAATTGATTTTGTTATCATGGACTTTTTTTTTTGTTTTTCAATATGAAGCCAAGTGCTGTTATTTTGGAAACATGTAATGTATTGATATAAATTTCATTGAATCTGAATTTTTTGTGAAAAGAATGCCATGATAATTATATGAGACCTACTAAATTATTAGATTTAGAAATCTTTTCATTTTCTGATACTTTCTTTTGAAAACTAACAGTGACCGGGACTGGTGCTCTCTGCGGCATCCCAGCGCACTCTGGAGCAGGAGCAGCTGAACTCTGCACCTGGCCACACACATAGCTCCTGCTGCTGAGGGAATCTGCAAGGATCCCTACTGCGACCCCGAACTGAGTAAACTGAGCAAACCAACTGCAGGGGTCTCTGAGGGGCGGATTCGAACCCTGACCAGAGGAGAGGAGGG
>PVIH01032039.1:0-10123 GCA_004025045.1 Sigmodon hispidus
CAGAGAGCAATTTTGTGGAACCTGTTCCATCCTCTATCTACACTTGCTTGAGTTCTTGAAATTGAACTTAGCTCTTAAACTTTTATAGTTAGCTCTTCTACCTGCTGAACATTTCATTATTCTTCGATTAACTAACCTTTAAAAGATTATTTTAAATAGATCCACAAAGAAAAGGGAGAAAGAGGAGGAGAAAGAAGAAGAGAGGATGGGAGATGAAGAAGACAAGATGGAAAAGACCATGCCTACCAAACCGATTAAAACTATAACCCTCCTTATACTTTGTCTAACAGGGGACCTTACACAATGTTCAGAGAACAGGTATTGAATAAATAAAACCAAAAATACATTTTCATATTGGTGTTGCCTTTCAAAACATTATTCACTTCTTCATTTCTTTGTTTATTCTTTGTTTCCTTTTCTGTCTTAGTAAGGATTCAGAGCCTGATTCATGCTAGGAAAATGCTCTATTGCTGAGCTACAGCACAGGCCATGGTATATTTTTTAAATGTAATTGCATTTATGTCTTTCTTGTTTGAAAATTCTGAGGAACCTATTCTTAAAATTATGCTGGCCACTTGGATACCTGACAACATATAGTTCCTTCTGAAAGCTACTTGAAGTCACCTTGCTAAAACATGACAAATCACAAGCCTATCTCAAACATCATCATCTAGTGATTTCAAAATGACATCCATTTCTCTAGTAGTGATTTGTGTTGCTACCATACCTGCCCTCCATTGGTTGTCGAGATGATTCTGGTTGTGCCTCCACATTGCTTTACATACCACAGGAACCACAAAGCAGAGACCTCATGGGTCTCTGCAGTGACACACAGGTTCACAAAGAGAGTAGCAAGCTGCTTTGCAGATCTGTTCAAAATGAGACAAGAGTATGATTTGCAAATGCAGGACAGAGTCTTCTTAAGGGTTTAGAGAAATCAAATAATATGTTTCCTCGGTACGTTTAGCACAATTTAGCAAACTTCTGGAATTCAATATTATAAAACATGAGAATATAGATTTGGAAACACCTTGTTCAGAATTGACTTTGGTACCACAGTTTTTGTTACCAGTTAGTTTTTCCTACATACCTGCTAGTCTTCCCAAGATCCTTATTTTGGTTAGATGCACTCACATTCACTAAATAGTTAAAGCCAAGACTCTGGAAAGCAACTTGAATCTCTGTCTCTATCTCTCTCCTTCCAGAAGTACTTGAATGTATTTATGTGTACTACAAGCATCCAGTTGTCCAAATAGTTCAGAAGAGGATGTTGTATCTCTTGAGCAGCAATTGCTCTTAATTTCTGATTCCAACCACCTATTTATTTTAACTTTAAAACCTATGATAAAGTTTAATTTATAGATCTAGAGATATAGATTGCTGATTATGTGGGAAGTCTGTGTTCAGTTCTGAGCACCACAGAATCCTTTAATTTTCTTTAATAATTAAAATCTTTTAATAATTAAATTAATAGCCATAAATTTATAAAATAATAAAATTTATGTGAATGTAGTCTATCTCTCCCATAAAGAAAGCTATTCTTTCTGGACAAAGACTAATGATGATTAATTGAAGCTGAGGATAAAGGAGGACAACTGCATTTCTCTGTGTCAAGCAGGTCCATTCTTAATCTTTTATTTACTCTGGGAGTTTCAGTAAAAAAATAAATGAGCTTTACAGCATTTAAGGGAGGAAAGATCAAGCAGTCTAGAGTAATAATGTTTTATAATTTTTGTCTTGTTGACCTTAAAAAATATTATACTAGGGTTTTTGATATATTATATATATATTAGATGAGCATTGGAAATACATGATAAAAATTAAGAAGTAATGAGTGTTTTCCATATTTCTGTCACCCAAAAGGCAATTTTAATTTTGATGTATTCTTTATATATATATATTTTTTTTTCTAAAACACAATTGATTATCTCTGATCACATTTAAAATACATTTTGCTCTTCTGAACAACATTTTATAAATTACAACTAAGAAAATGACCAGCACTATTTTTGAATGTATGTTTGTGATTTACTAGGAATCAGAATTGGATAGTTGTTCTGGGTGTTGTTCCTTTAAAGTTAGCAAATGATCTCAAGTGCATCTTGCTTAGGAATAATTAGAAAATGCTCTAGTTCTTGTTTACATAAATATCTCAACCAAAGGTATTCATTAGCTGGTGGTTGAGGCTGTGGTAAGGATCTCAGGTCTCTATGACCTTAGAGAAACATAACTGATCCCATCTTGAAGGTGCTTAAGAACTTCATGAGGACAAAAGATCAAATTGAATTTATTAGAAGATTTCCATAACAGAAGTTCTAGATCAGGTATACATTGTCTTATTTAAAAAATATAAAATTTATTATTAAACATAATTCTATTATAGCAAACATAAGTTCTGTTATAAGCCTTGTTATCATATGAAATTTTAAATATCATAGATAAATTTTCTTAACTGATATAATTCATAATAGGCATCATTTTATGGCTTAAATGATTATTTCAGAATAGATTGCTTTCAAAGGCATATTACTAAAACCTTTGAGGTAGTTAAAATGTCCAGCAGAACACTAATAGGTAAATACATTGTATCATTTCCTATTTATGAAATATATGGCAGTGAATATCTGTTGCTTTTTTACAATACATTATTATAAATAATTTGATTTTCAGAGTTTGGATTATATATCCTACCATTCATGCTCTATGAAGACCCACTTATTTATGTGTTTAACATTATTTTTCAAATCACTACTATTTTTCCACAACATGATTAGCTTTCTAGTCTATCCCATCTTTTGGATACCCTTTAATTAATCTAACCAATGTTCCATTATTAGAGCTTCAGATTTTCCCCTGTAAAAATAATATTGGAAACAATCTCCCTCTTTTTCTCTCTCTCCATTCCATTTTCTTTAAGATGAATTCTAAGAAACTGAATTTATATAACAATAAATCTGTCCATTGCACATATCTTGATTATTCCCACATCTTAGATTCAGATATGTCTAAAACCTTGTTTTTACTTTGGTGAATACCATCACTTAATTAACATTCAGAGTATGAAAGTAAGTATCAACTTCTGAGCCAAATAGAACTTTAAGAAATTCTATTTGCCATGACATGGCAGTATTATACATCTTGGCTATTCTATTCTATTCTATTCTATTCTATTCTATTCTATTCTATTCTATTCTATTAGTTATGGACTTGAACTCAACTTGAACTTGAAGCTTTGTAATCCTTTCCACTTTCCTTACTGCTCAGGAGATGTGAGGCCTGCTAAAACTCAATACACTTCCCGGTCCTGGAAACAAGAACTTCATCCTTGACTCAAATGTTTTCTTTAGACAGTACAGGCTTTTCACTAATTAGGAGGAGTAGATCCACTCACAGGTGTCCTCTACAAGTGCAAATTACCTAGAAGTCACCCTTTAAAATATTGAAGAGTTGCATTGTATCATAAAAGGTGTTTAAAATGCCTATGCTATCTACACTTGACCACAAGTGAGGAATACAAAACTAGTCCCACACCAACAACCTGGTAAGACTGTTAAACCACTAGCCTTAAAAATGATCTAAGAGAAAAAAAATTCTCATTTTAGTTGTTCTGAGGATCTTATGGGGGAAATAACACCTTGGTGGCACAAAACTACATCAAAGAAGTAAAATCTACTCATATTTAGGGGAAGGCTTAGTTTCAGTTTCTTTCAACTATTCACTTAGTCAGTGGGATGGTTTTAGAAATGAAGCAGATACTTGTTTGCCTCATGCCTGTTAAATGGCACACCTAAGTAAACTCCAGGAATTGCCACAATACATGCTTTTGTCCAATGAAGGATCTTACTTGGTCCAGCAGATCTTATCTAGCAACTCTTTCATTGTCATGTAGTCCCACTCTTCTGCAAGAGGTGCCTTCCATGGAGCATCACTGGGAATCTACATTGAGATGCATTAAAGAAGAAATAAAAAGACAATTTTCTATTCAACTATTTGAATGATACTAAAAGCTCTAACTCAAAGAATAAAAAAATTAAAATTTAATTTTTCCAAATACTCCTAATGATTTCTCAAATAGCACAAATCTCACTGTCTGTGTAGGTCTTCTGTCATAGACCTATAGCACTAAGTTTATAATTCCTTTCATTTAGAGTCAAGATATTTATTCTATACAAATATATTTACAATAAAAGTTAATTATTACACCGTGCAAGCAATATGTTAACAATAACAAAAGGAAATCTTTATAACAATGTATTGTAATAAGTTATGTGAATATTATCTCTCTGGAATTTTTTATTTAATATTTTCCAATTGCAGCTGTCCATAGATAATTATAATTATAGAAATTGAAGGTACAGGTAAGGGGAATTAAGTTAATAGCTTACAGAGATTCCTCACAAATTCAACTCTTTTACTAGGATCAAAGAGCTACAGCTAATCATCTCAGAATTAGAGTTTTCAGCTAAACTTTGTGTTAACTTGTGAGCTGCAAGTTTGGGTGTGATGGAGAATCAAAGAACTGTCTATGTCCTGGGGATTTTCTAAATTAGAAATAGCATCTCAGAAAGGCTTCAGGCTTCATACTTCTCAACTTGCTCACCAAGTGTATACAAGTAACAGCTTTTTGATAGCTCATTCTTTTAGAAGTTAGAATCAAATCTATTCATTTCTCTGATGTTTAGTGATTGTTAGTATGTGCTGGGCACTATGTTATGTATGTGGGATGTCTGATACTTTGTACCTTCTTTCTTCTTAGGAATAATGAAAAATAAACATGTAGTCAGAACAGCTTTATGAAGTGTTACCTCTTCACCCATCTGATCCATTGTCCTCCAGAGGTTGTTATTATCTAGGTAGGCAATTGGATTCCATATTGGTGGGAATGGGCCCCTGAAGCCATATGATTTTCCCTGTGAGATACATATATTTAGAAGGAAACATTTACAACAGTGTAAATCTTGTTAAATCTGCTAAGTTGGCAATTTTTAAGAGCAAATCATGTTAGCTACTAATATGTGACTGACCAGTTTCTAAGATGCATTCAAGCTTTTTGGCACCTGTGTCCACAGAACCTTCTTCGGCTTTTTTGGCATAGATATATCCAATAAAATCTTGTTTTGAATAAATGCTTGGTGGCATGTTAAATAGAGTAAAGAGGATTGTATCTGAAATTGGGACCCTTTACCATATAAAACTTAAATGCCAGTAAAGAACAGCTACCAAAAGGCATCTCTGTTGTCAATAACACTTGTAAATATCTTAGAATCAGGAGCTATTATGTACACAGAGAATTACAATTGCAAACACAATACAGGTTAGAAGGTTAACAGTATACATGTGTATAGTTATGGGGAGGAAGAGTCACAAAATAGAAACTGGCTTGCTCTTCCAGGGAGTCAGAAGTCTAGATATTCACAGGACTTGTCAGAGATCAGGGAAATTAAAGCAGAGAACTTAAACTACACCAAGATCTCCCATAAAAGAATTTTGACACTAGCTAGTTCCCCCTACTAGGAAAACACTTTGACAGAAATATAGGAACACAGCCCCAGAACATATAGACAATAAGATAACGTACAAATCACACCTAGGGGCCTGGAGAGATGGCTCAGGTGTTAGGAGCACTGGTTGTTTTCCCAGAGGACCCAGGTTCAATTCCCAACACCTACATGGCAGCTCACAACTGTCTATAATTCCAGTTCCAGAGATCTGACACCTTCATACCAATGCACATAAATAAAGCTAAATATTTTTTTTTTAAAAAAAGCAAAAAGCAAATCACACTTAGGAGGTTTAACTTGCTGGTGGCAGTTAAAGAATACATACAAAGCCACTTTGTGTCTATTAATAAACTGGGTTAGAAGTCAGGCTGTGCAATATGACAGAATCTTCCAACTGAATCAGGATAAGCTTTCTGGTAACTCTAAGTCATTCAGGAATCATGCATCTTGTAATGATTTTGTAGCCAGGGTAACTAAGAAGCAAAATGGAAAGAGGTTTCATGTTAATTCTTAACCACTGAGCCATCTCTCCAACCCTCATGCTAATTCTTGTATTAATTTTGTGATCATATTGGTCTTTATTTATCCATACACTTAAGAGTCACAAAGAGGAAAGAGTTCAATATGAGAAAGAGATGGATAGAGAAAAAGAAAGTACCTCATGTGAGGAGGACACTGACATGGTCACAGCCTATGGAATAGGCCAGATACTTGAAAAAGAGACAAGATTCAAATTCAAAGGCAGCAAACATTAGTAAAACTCCCTCTTCTCCAAAGACTAATTCTTTTTTCTTAAGTTCCATGGAGCACAGACAACTATTTCAAAAAGGGAGACTCCCATTCTGACCCTTGAGTTTGATATAGAAAAGGGGAATGGACAAATTTTATACCAAAACAAAGTCAACAGACAAACCATGACCTTCAGTTAAGACTTCACCCGATGGCTGCAGTCTGCTCCTCCTACATTCATCTTCTATCTAGGACATTTTGTGAACTAGGTACTTCTCTGCAACACTTTCCTTTCATCCAAGGACAATACCTTTTCATAAAACATGTCAGGTGGAAATGAAACATAGGGGTGCTGGTAGGTGCCTTGTAAGATTCTGTTTGATACACTGTAGTTCAGAAGTTCAGATGGAATATAAGCCAAGATAAGGTATGGGGATTCCCAAACCACAAGATTTCATCAAGGTAGGTGATAGTGGCAGATGTCAAGTAACAACATGATCTGAATTCAAGGACATTCTTAGGAAGGGCCAGAGTGAGTAGTACCAATCTGTATGAACAAATTGTCAAACAAATAACATACCAAGAACACCATGCAGAAGAATACACAAGCTTTTCTTATGCATGAATTTGCTCATAGTCCTCAGCGTCTTACATCTAAGCAGATAATGATTTAGCTTAGCTGGATTCATAAAAGCAAGCATGCTTTTATAAGATGAAGGAAAGTTTCTTATAAACACAGGAAAAAGCAATTGTTGGACTCATGAAAAAAATCCCAAAAAAGCTTTAAGCTTCAAGGACTAAGCAAAAGAGGAAGGAAATGAAAGTTAATAAAAAAAATCACACAATCAAAGGCACTGCAAAAGGTTTGGACCTCCAGTTTGGCTATGGCACAAACAGCCCTGCAATTTCTACTTTTTTGAACATTGTCCAAGGCAGCCTGTCCTTTTGAAGAAATCATGAAAAGACACCAGAATAAGCCCCCAGCTCACTAAGCGCCAAGTTACAAAGTCTAATAATTCTTCAGAGCATTTTTGTTTTATCCTCAAAATAGCCCTGTGACTTTTTTTTTTACTTTTCATAGGTTAAGAAAATAAAGCAAAATAAGTTTAAATGACTATTTGGAATATTACAAGTCATATGTAGAAGCTACTGGACTTTCAATTCAATTCCATTTAATTTGTGTAGGTCAAAAGTGTGTACATGTGTGTACTCATGTGCACCAATGTGCATGTATGTATGTGAAAGAGAATGAAGACTATCTGGCAATTGTCAGAAAATAACCCTTAGCCAATATATAGATTGCTGACTAATACCAAAATCACTATGGTAAAAGTTACATAAGCACTATGAATGACATAAGGTGCCATCAAAGGGATTAGGATGTTTGAAAGTTTTGTTATCCTTTGGGCTCCTAAAAAAGAACAGTGAAGTAGACATATGGAAAAATGGATGGTAGGCATCCAAAACAGCCCCAAGGTCTTTCAAAGATACTTGAAGGAAAGTAGGAAATTGTGAGGAGGTGGGAAAGCCTGGATATCAAAGAGTATTAGCTATGGTTGATTTAAATGTTTCACACACAGCTAAAGCAACCACACACACATTACTGTAAAAATTTCCAAGGGAAATTATGAAGATTAAATATTTATGGTACACAGTATAGCTCTGTAGTAGAATACTTGTCTATAATATACTAGGTTTGATCCCTAAAATTACAGGATGTAAAACTAAAACAAAATAATCATTTATAATTTTTATCAAATAAAAACCAATCATGCTTATCAATACTTTGCCATGTTTATTTCATCTATACTTTGCCATGTTTATTTCATCTATTCATTTATATATTTAATGGTTGAATTGTTGGCATCTAAGCAATTTCTTTCTTGGTGGTTTTTAGCCTATTTTATATTCTAAAAAACATGTTGTATGTCAGCTATTAAATTTGCCCATCATACTGTTTTGATAGATGATACTTCCTAATATATGGAGATTAATCATTGTCATACTGGGCTTAAAGAATTCTGTGAGGTTCCTGAAATGGATGAGGTAGAATTAGGAGTCTCCATCTTCCAACCATACATCCACATGAGGGAAATTTTTCTACATATATTTTGTTCTAAACAATATCTTCAATAAATTAAATGTTAGTGCAGATACAAGAATCCAGCTATTTTTCATGGAGCTGGATGAAAGCAATCTATGCAAAAAAATGTAATATTTGGAAGACCCTGTTTTCCCTGAGTCACCCATCATACTCTTCTGCATAGATCCTTGAGCCTTAAGGAGAGGAGTTTAATTAAAAACATTCCATTTAGGGATGAGTGCTACAAAGTCTTTCATTCTTCACAGTTCTAGGTCTCTGTGCTAGTTACAATCTTCTACAAGAAGCTTCTCTTATAAAGGATGAGTGAGGCTTTGATATACATATGTAGCAATATATCATTAGGAGTTATTTCATTATTTTCCTTTAGCAGAATAACAGGATTAGGCTTTCCCCTAAGGTCCATGACCTATCTAGTCTCAGATTCTTGGCTACTTTAGCAGAGTCATGTATGGGTTGCATCTTATAGAATAGGTCTGAAGTAAAATTTTACGAAGTAGCTTGTTACTCCCCTATTTATGTCAATATTATAAGGTCACTGTTTTTAGATCTCAAGGTTTGTAGCTGGGTAATATTGATGATTACTTTCCTATCCTGGTTAGTGTGCACACTACATAACAGCACCATAAAGTTTACTGACTCAGTCTTGAGGTTGCAGGGAGAAAACTGGATCTGCCAGGAGTGGAGGCTGAACTAAACAATATTGGGACAGTGGGACCTTGGGACTGCCTGCTACCTGCCCAGGGGGGAGATGGGGAGTTGTGGAGAAGAAAGAATGACCTGATGTGATAGGAGGGGTAAGGGACCTTGAATAAGGATATACAAGGATAGAAAGTGTGACTTCTTTGTTCATAATAATAATAAAAAATATTTTTATATTATGTATATGAGTGTTTTTCATATATGTGTGAATATGTCTATATGTGTGTATGTGTGTATGTATGTATGTATGCATGTATACCAGAGCCATGCTTGAAAGGCCACAAGGGCCACAACAAGACATCATATCCCATGAAAGTGGTTTTACAGACAGTTGTGAGCCACCACATGAGTGTCCTCTCAAAGTACAGCAAGTGCTCTTATCTCCAGGTTCAGTTCATTTTATTGTATGTATGAATATAAATGTATATATGTATATAATGGGGCTGAAGCTGACCCTAGGAAAATGCTGTACATGGAGACACACCAAACTCTTATTCTCTCCTCTTTTTTCCTTCTTTATTTTGTATTTATCAAAAAAACAGTAAAAAGAATTTAAAAATGCCGAAGAGTTAACAATAACTATATAGAGGATAATAATCATAAGCATGGCTTATCAAAGGTGGAAATGCAAATAAGATTACTACACATATATTTTCTTTGTGTTCAGCTTTCCCTCTGAATTTTTTTTCCATCCCTGTATATCCTTATTGAAGGTCTCTTCCCCCTCCCACCACATCTGATCATTTTTCTTCTCTGCAACTCCCCATCACCTCCCTTGGCAGGGAGCAGACAGTCCTATGGTCACATTGGCCCAATAATGCTTGGATCAGTCTTCACTCCCGGCCAAATCCAGTTTTGTCCCCCCTCCCTCAAGAGTGAGCCAGGTGTTCTTATAGATGGACTGGGGTTTGAAGGGTCAGTCCAGGGTGTTTCTGATCCCAAGCTGTTCAGTGGTTGTGGTTTGCTGCTTGGGCATGTTTGGCTTTTTTTCTTGTTTGTTTGTTTAGAGACCACTAGTGAGTGAGTACATCCCCTGCTTATCTCTCTGAGTTTGTGATACTTCGCTCAGGAGGATATTCTCCAAATCCAT
>PVIH01032040.1:0-10120 GCA_004025045.1 Sigmodon hispidus
ACCATATTGCCTTTTGTATTATTATGTAATTTCTTGCACTGACGTTTGCCCATGGGTTCAGTGATTCACGATTAGATGGGTCCTGATCAGTTGTGGCACTTTGGTTTGTGTGTCTCCTGTCACCTCTCTGGTCAGGGTTCGAAACCGCCCCTCAGAGACCCCTGCAGTTGGTTTGCTCAGTTCACTCAGTTCAGGGTCGTGGTAGGGATCCTTGCAGATACCCTCAGCAGCAGCAGGAGCTGTGGGTGTGGCCAGGTGCAGAGTTCAACTGCCCCTGCTCCAGAGTGCGCTGGGACGCCGCAGAGAGCACAGGTCCCGGTGGCGGAACCGGAAGCCGGGAATTCATATTCTTTAGTACACATTTGGAAGTCCTAGGGCAACTTCGGGACTCTGTCTTCCCTTTCAGCACAGGCTCTAGGGACTGATGTAAGGTTGTCAAGCTTGTGTGTTTTTACTTGCTCTAAGTGACCAACAAAGCTTGAAATCTGATTTTTATTTAGAAATTATGGTAAGAAATCAGAAAGACAATCAACTACCAAATATAGGAGAAGTATGGTTGGAAATAAATTTTGTCTTATATGAACCTCATTTAAATGATATGTACTAATCATTCTTTTTAGTATTGTCTGTAATAATTCAAACTTGGCCCCAATATTCAGAAAGCATGTGATGTAGTCCTACAGCAGAATTTTACACAGTAATATAAAGGACTGCACTCCCACTACACAAAATCTGTGGATGATTTTCATAAACAAAATGCTGAACAAAGTGACCCATTTAAATAAATACTGCATAATTTAGTGTCCATGATGAATGGTAAGAATCTGTGCAATGAATGTAAAGACACATGTTACCTTTGAGGACTCATGGATGAGAAATGATACAAGGAAATTTTCTGGAGTTGTCTTGTGGTCTTCAGCTGGACATGGGTGGTGGCTACACAGTTGTGTCTAGTGTGTAAAGCCTACCTGATCTATATACAACCTTTTCCTGGAAGTAAATTCTATTTCAATGAAACTTTACATAAAAAGATTCCTTTATTGTGATCAATTTTTAAAAGATTTATTTTAGCTTATGTATGTATGCATGCATACATTTTTGTATGTGTAAGCTACATATATGTATCAGAAAGGCATATTGGAGCTCCCAGAATTGGGGTTATACGCAGATGTGGGGCATCCAACATGAGTGTTAGGCACCGGACTTGGAAGACTTCTTTCTCTGGAAGATCAATAAATGCTCTCAACCATCAAGCCATCTCTCCATACACCAAATATTTATTTCAATTATTTATTTAATTAGTTAATAACTAATTATATTGAGAAATGAGCCAGGACTTCCTGTTCTTCTACCCAGTCCTATCCCGGTCTGTTCTATATATCTTTTATCACTGCTGCTGTGGGCAATCCTACTAAAGAAATAGCAGTGAGGATATATAGCTTACTACTCCTGTGCAGACAATGTGGGTTCTTTGGGTCACTGAGAGTACTCAGATGAAAAATGACCAGTTTGAAAATATAGTCATAACAGGCAAAGACTACTTCAGGACAATGGGATTTTTTTTTTCTCTTTGGCAAAGTCCCACCTGTCCATCAAGTCTAACTTCAGACCTGGCTGATGCAATTCCTGATGGGCAAGAACAAATGTTCTTATGCCCAGTTTTTATGTAACACATTCGAGCTGGGTTGCTTGCACCATCTCTCATTTCCAGTGGGATAGAATTAGGGCTTGAGATAATGTGAGCCCCATGGGAAGATTTTCTTGTTCAGCTATGAGGCTGCCATGTGATTAAGACCTTGGAGATTCCCTATGGGCTTTTTGGGACCCAAGTTTCCAAACTGTCCAATGCCAGAGACAAACCCAAGCCCAGTGGACAGGGCTTAAGGCAGAGAGCCACAGGACTCTTGGCTAGCACTGAAATGTTCCTCCTCTTAGCCCATTGGAGATCAGATCTCTACTCTTGGCACCTCAGGCCTTCCACATTTTTTGCTGCATGCAGCAGGTTCTTAACATACAACACCAAGGTAGGGATCTCTTGATTTTAGACCCAGCTCCTTAAAAACTTGACAGCAGATTTATATGTTTGAGATAGATCCATTCAGAGAGCTTTCACATGGTAAAATGCATAGCTTTGGCATATGTCATTTCAATCACAATCTGAATATGACAGTAGTCATAAACTTAAGGATGTGTTCTTCAGGTTTGTTACAGTAGAGGGTCCATTCTCTCTGGTGTGATCAGGGACACCTATCCCCTGCTTGGATCAGCAGCCAGTGGAGTTGGACTTCTCCCTCTTGTTATGAAATCTTCCTTTGCCTTCTATGTCCTTACTCATGTGCTCCTCCTGAATGAGTCTGGAACCCAACCCAGCCTCTGAAACATTTGTGCTTCTTGAGCAGGACAGTCCCAGGAACGGAAGATGTCTGAGTCAGCCATCTGCCATTGTGACAAAATACCTGAGATATTAAATTTCACAAAGGAGAAGTTCATTTTGACATGTAGTTTCAGAGCTTGTAGCCTATAGTTGGTTGAGACAGTTGTTCCTGTGTCTGTAGGGAGGCAGCATACTTTAGTGGAGAACACATAATGGATAGAAAAAAATCCTGCTTTATCTGTGACAGCAAGGAAACATAGAGGAGGGGCTGAGGCCCAGTGTCCCTTTAGGGACATATTCCTAACCACCTAACTTTCTCCCATGATACCTCACCACTGACAGTAATAGGCTGGTGATTAAGCCTTTAACACTGGCCTTTGTGGGGACTTTTAACAACTAAACTGTAACAGATGGGGAAGAAGAGGTGGAGAGAGGGGCCAGACACAACAGCTATTGAACCCTGGCTCAACAGAAGCTCTGGAGGAAATGTAACCATGAAGTGTGTTCAGAAGCAATGAGCAGCATCATTAAGAATACTGTCGTTGTCTGCTGATGTCTGCTGAGGATCGGTCAGGAAGGTCCATGTATACAGTAGAACTGCAGGCAGCTGAAACTCACAAGCAGAGAACCAACGATGTGATAGGGAACCAACTACCCATGTTAGAACTTGGAAGAATTTGGCAAATCTGTTAAGTTTGGAAGTTTTCTATTTGTGATTTTGCAGAAGTAACTTGGGAGCTGTGAGTCTTGTCCATTGAATGAGCCAGAGAGGGTCTGTTCCCACGCTTTCTCTTCTAGAGAATAGCAAGGGTTATGAGGAGTTATTAGCCTCTTCAACAACCTGATCTAGAAGGAAATTGAGTTATCTTGTATTTGATGTACAAGTCTCTCCAAGTTGAGTATACTCTTGTTGGATCTCTATGAGCTCAGTTTGCTCACCTGTGCAGTGGGCATAACACCACATGCCTACTTTAGTTGTTGCTAGCAATAAACTATGACAATAAAAATATACCTACATAACACTTATTGAGTATTTAATATATGCCAGTCAGTTATCTGAGTTCTTTCAATATATTAATTTATGAGTTTATTACAGACAAGAGTCCTGAAACACTTACTTGCCCAGAGATATGTTTAGACATCATTGGTATTGATTGCATTTCACATAGGGTTATGATGTTCTGCCTCTTGTAAGTATCAAGAGCTATAATTTTCTTGGCATTTACAATGTGTCAGATGAGTTTTAATACAGATGTTTGTCAAGACTTTTTCTATATCAATTCAATTGTGATATACCATAGCTCCCACTTTCCATGTAAAAATTCTGAGGCTCAGTAGCTTTGATGAAGATCACCAAAGCTGAGTGTTTAAGTTTCCTTGAAGAAAATATGGCCTTGTCTGTGACATTTAAGGGCTGGTTTGGCAGCTACACAAATCCCCATGGTCGGAAGAGCCCAGGTTTCTGTTCTACCTTCAGGTCTTTACATCCCACACAACTTGTCTTTGAACTTGTGCTTTGTAAGTGAAGTCAGTGGGACAATGGAGCTGGCACAGGGACACAAATGTGTTCCAGGGCTTAGCATGCAGGTGGCTGTCCCTGTAAATCCCTCAGTAGGGCTTGGCTTATGGGCATAGTGGACAATGACACATAGCTGTGAACTCTTGGAAAAGTTTGGAGGGTCACTGGGCCCCGAGGTCACAGCTGGTGTGTATCTAAGCCCAGACTGTGGTGCTTACAATGTCAACATTAGCATAATTCATGGTGGCGGTGACTCTCCCTTTAGGAGAGAGAATGACTCTACATTGAAGTGGCACCAAGATCTGCGTGGTTAGCTTGTCAGCCATATCTAGAGTCTGTTCCTGGAGCAGCCACACTAATAGTAACACTTCCATTTGAGACAGAAAAGGAAGAAGTCTAAGTCAGTAATCTTTAAAATAAATCACTACAAAGTAGAATTTTATATCTGGACCTTTTAATAAAGTATGCCAAAACATCAGAATTATTCAAAGACTTATGATTTTCAATTCTGAAGCTAGCAACTACATTGCAAAGCAAACTTCCATAGGCCTAGACATAGAAACTGAGTGTGAAGATCTTCATTGGTTGTAAAAGCACTATTTTAATTTGAAGTTTGGCATAAACCAATGAGAAGTGAGAAAGATACTTTTGAAGTTAGTTCTTCCCTTACAATTGAAGACATTTTAACGAATGAACAGACATTTAAATAAAATGTCACAAAGTCACTTGGAGTTCTTTATTTAATGCTCAGCAGTCACAGGAAACTATCTTTTGTGCCAAGAAACAAATGCTTATTGGAATACACGCACACAATGCAGCAACTGTGTACAAGGAATAATCTCTCTAAGAAAGTTATTCCCAATATGTATTCACTATAGATGTATTCAAATTAAATATTGAGTAGAAATATATATATATTCAGTATTCAGCCTGGAACACATTCTTGACAACTGTGTCAACAAAAATTGTCTCTTCAAAGCCTTTGAAAGAGCAGTTTATTATGCTCCAAGAAATGAACCTGCAAAAAATGTGGGACAGAAAATTCTTAACACCTGTCAAGTTTTCACATTCATAAGTGATTGTGTTATTTAAGATTACAAGCCAAATTTTCCCATTTGTTTTATATTGTATTATATAAGATCACAAAATCTGATTTTTACATTTGTATCTGTCTCTGGTACTCATATCTTAGACTGGTCATCAGTGTGCTTTATAAGTAATACACGCTCCTACTATGTTTTTAGAAAAGAATCAGCTTTCTACTTCAGAGATCTTTTTTACTCTGGTTTTTATACAAAGGCCTCCTAGGTCCCAGCTTTGCACGAGAGTTCTCTCTGGCTGCTGGGTCTTTCTTCGGAGTGTCTTGAAGGTTATGGGAGACCACAGTGTTCCAGAAACTGATCCCTGCATCTGACACTGGTGCTAACAGGAGCCTCCATTTCCTTATTTTGAGAAACTTATATATGGTCCGTGCTTCATTTACTTACCAGTTTCTTGATTTGCCTCTTGTTCTGCTTGTTAGTATGTGAACATTGCTCCAGCTTTGCTCCCCTAGGCGTGGCCTTGGGGCGTGTCTACATGGTCACCCTTCCATTAGAGAGACGCAACACGTGGCAGGGACCTCTTTTTCTCTACACCTTCTCCCCTTTCTTCTTTCTCTCTCTCTTTCTTTCCTTCCCTCCCCCACCCATTCCCTGGATATTCATACCCCAATAAACTCAACATGACCTCCTGGCAGTGTGTCAGCGTGTCCCATCCTTCCACGCGCGAAATACTAACACCATTCCCTCTCCTTCACCTCATCCTTCTTTTTCCTTTTCTGACAGGATCTGACTGTGTAGTCCAGACTGCCCTGGAACTCCAGATCTCCATTTCCAGTCCTGGGATTGCAGGCTGGTGTCAGCATGCCCAGTATCTGTTTTCGCTTCCCGCCAACTGTATGGTCTGAGTGTGGGGTCTTCATGGTGCAACCGCTTTTTGGCGGCACTTTAAGGCCATACTTTATATTAGTCAATTCACTCAAAACACATAAGTCTCCTTGGGCCTGAAGACTGCTAGGAATCCCTGAGAGATCACCTGTGTCACCAACACCCAGCAGAAGCAGTGGTGGACCATTGGATGCTTCGCTTTTCACTGGAAGCTCCTCTTCTGTGCAGCTATCCAGCACATCTTTTTTTTCCACTCTCTCTGGGAACTCTCCAGTAAAGCCTGAGGCTAAGACAAGAGGGTACGGTCCAGCTCTACTATATTCCAGCAGGGTTTTCTTCTCCAACTTTCTGAAAGTCTTTTTGAGAAAAGGCATAATTCTTTTAAGAGAAAATTATCTCCACTTCCCAACTGTTCTTTCTTCTCCCTGTTTTTGCTTTTCTTCCAAATCCTGCAAAGTTATCCCAGACTCTCTGTTTTCTTTTTCCAAACCAAACTCTGTAAGACCAAGTACATTTGGTGATTTCACAAATACTGGTGCTCTCAGGCTCCCAGTACAGATGGTTGCAAGAAAGCTAACTCACTCCTGTTACTCACATTTTCAGGGTCAGGTGGGACTTCTGAAAAACTCCTTTAACACTCAAAACAGCCTTTAATCCTGGGCAGCTGTTATTATTAAAATGTTCTTTTTAGTGTGAAGCCAATTATTCTTTCCAGTATTAAAAAAAAGGGCTCATTTTCAAAGCCCCTGGGAAATTCTAGTTCGGTGACAGCAAAATTATACTTCATTAGCTTTTAATATTTTCCTTAAATATTTGATTTTAAATAGGTCACTCATTATTAAATACTATTTTCACATATTTTAATTTTTAGCATATTTGACTAGTTTTAATAATTAAATTTATATTTTTTGACATTGCCAGAGATTTACCTGTTCTGATTGCTCTCTGCCATCTCTTTTCATCTTCCGTTCATCTCGGTCTGCCCTTTTTTCCTCCCATATATCCCTTTCTTACATTCATATCTTATCACTTTGTGACTCTGTGGGGTTTGTCCAGGTCAATTTGAATGATTGTGGGTTTGGAGATGCACATTGGCTATTGGTAGACTTATCAGTGGGCACATAACTTTGCTTTTTTATTACATTGGGCTGAGAAAGTTGCTTTTTTTTGGAAGATGAGGGTAACTGACAATTAGTGTTCTAAAAAAAAAAAAGGAAACAGAGATAAATAAATAGATAGAGAGAGCACCTTGTATTTTAATGGTTGTTATTCCCCAAAGGCCCCTGTTTCTCAGACAGATGGCATATGAAATGTTTTAAGTGCAGTTACTTTTTGAGAAGTTAGCAGAAAGAAATTGTATGTGACCAAGTTTCAATTCAAACCTGTCGGCAATATTACATAGGTGTCTGATATGTGTAGTTGTTCCTCCATATGCAAAATTTCAGCTATAAACACTCTGAAACAGAAATGATTTGGAAAAAAGATTACAGAAAGGCACAGGGATGAAACTTCAATTTCAGGCCAAGTACTCTGCCAATTTCACACTGAGGTAGCAAGGCTTTGTGTTAGGTATTTCTGCTGCTCTGAAGATGGTTTAAAATACATGGAAGAATGTATGTGATCATTTACAAACACAACTGCACACGCACACAGAGTTCAGGCATTCTTGGATTTTGTTATCCATGTGCATCTTGTACTAATCCTGGATGAATTATAATAGACATTGCACTATGAGCACTTAAAGACATTGTAGTAGAAAGAAAAATTACAGTGGCTTAAGGAGGCTTTTTATGTTCAACACAGCATTCAGTTTGCAAAACCAAGAGAAGTAGTTGGCCCCAAGGGTGAGAGAAAAGTCACTACACCATTGGGTAGTGACAGCCCTTCTTCCACATCTCTTTGTTCTTCCTCTGGCTGAGATCTGGAAATAGCAATAGTCCATGTAGAAGTCAGCATGCAGGAAATTCAGACCCTTTCCAGAGGTGAGCAGATTCTGGCACCTGGACCACCTGTCCGGAGAGTCACTCCCTGGGGCCAGGTCAATTCCTAGAGTGTCATCTCAGGCTCTCCCTAGCAGACAGGACTAGGGTTTGGCTGTTGGGGCTCCTCCAATCACACCTAAAAGAGGGGACCTTGCATGGCCGGTCCCACCTCCAACTGCATCAGCAGAGAAGGTCTGAGGACTTTGAAATTCAGACCTCTGTCCAGACCAGAGTCAGAGATCGAGCAGACCCCTTGCTCAGAGGACACAAGGAGACACACAAGCCCTCTTGCCACAACTGACTAGGAGCTGCCTAATTGTGAACCACTGATGCCATGGGCAGACGTCAGTGCAAAAATACATATAATAATATAAAGAACAGCAAGGCAACACAAGAAGAAACTGGTGGTTCTACAACTACAAGACCTGAACAGAGCAATGAAGAAGAAACAGAAGGAAACAACACCAAAAACACCTTTATGAAGATTATTGAAGCCTTCAGAGAAGATATAAAAAAATTCCCTTAAAGAAATAGAAGAAAATACAAACAAAAAATTGGAAGAGATGAACAAATCCTTGAAAGAAAACCAAGAAAAGGTAAACCAAAAAAAATGAAAGAAACATTCCAGGAACTAAAAACTGAAATAGAAGCAATAAAAAAGGCACAAAATGAGGCAAAGATAGAAATAGAAAATGTGAAGAAAAGAGCTGGAACTACAGATACAAGCATAACCAACAGAATCCAAGAGATGGAAGAGAGAATCTCTGGAGTGGAAGACTCAGTAGCAGAAATAGATACATCAGTCAAAGAAAATACTAAAGCCAAAAAATTCATAACACAAAATGTTCAGGAAATCTAGGACACCATGAAAAGACCTAACCTGAGAATAATAGGAATAGAAGAAGGAGAAGAATACCAGCTCAAAGGCACAGATAATGTGTTCAAAAAAATCAAGAAGAAAACTTACCTAACTTAAAGAAGGAAATGCCTATAAAGATACAAGAAGCTTACAGAACACCAAATAGATAGAACCCCCTGAAAATGTCCACTTACCACATAATAATCAAGCCACAAAACATACAGAACAAAGAAAAAATTTTAAGAGCTGCAAAAAGAAAATGGCCAACTTACTTATAAAGACAGAACCATCAGAATAATATCTGACTATTCAGTGGAAAGGATGAAAGCAAGAAGGGCTTGGTCAGAAGTTACACAGTCAGTAAAAGAGCATGGCTGCCAACCTAGACTACTATAACCAGAAAAATTATCAATTACCATAGATGGAGTCAACAAGATATTAAAAGTTTATGATGCAAATGGATTTAATAGATATTTACAGAAGCTTACACACAAAGCAAAGGAATATACATATTTCTCAGCACCACATGGAACTTTCTCTAAAACTGACCACATAATTGGTCATAAAGCAAATAGGAATACATACAAAAAATGGAAATAATCCCTTGTATCATATTGGACTACCAGGGCCTAAAGTTAGAATTCAACAGCATCAAAAATCACAGAAAGCCTACCAATTCATGGAAACTAAACATCACTCAGCTGACCCATCTCTGGGTCAAGGAAGAAATTAAGAAAGAAATCAAAGTCTTCCTAGAATTTAATGAAAATGAATACACAATGTACCCAAACTTGTAGAACCCAATGAAAGCAATCTTAAGAGGAAAATTCATAGCACTAGATGCCTATATGAAAAGCCTAGAGAAATCTCGCACTAGAGAATTAACAGCACAGCTGAAAGCCTTAGAACAATTAGAAGCAAACTCACTTAGAAGGAGTAGAAGGCAGGAAATAATCAAACTTAGAGCTGAAATCAATACAATTAAAACAAAAAGAATAATACAAAGAATCAATGAATCAAAGAGTTGGTTCTTTGAGAAAGTCAACAAGATAGATAAGCCCTTAACCGAACTAATAAAAAAGCAGAGAGAGTAATCAACAAAATCAGAAATGAAAAGGGGGACATAACAACAGACCCCCAGGAAATACAGAGAATTATCAGGTCATATTTTGAAAATCTGTATTCCACAAAAATGGAAAACCTAGAAGAAATGGACAGCTTTCTGGACAGGTACCATCTACCAAAATTAAATGAAGATGAGATTAATTACCTAAACAGGCCTATAACCCTTAAGGAAATTGAAGCTGTCATTAAAAACCTCCCCAAAAATAAAAGCCCTGGTCCAGATGGTTTCAGTGCTGAATTCTACCAGACATTCAAAGAAGAATTACTACCGTTACTCCTCAAACTATTTCACACAGTAGAAACTGAAGGAATATTGCCAAATTCCTTTTATGA
>PVIH01032041.1:0-10115 GCA_004025045.1 Sigmodon hispidus
GCTGGGGTGTGGCTCAGTGGTAGAGCCCCTGCCTAGAATCCCCCAGTGAGGGGCTGGGGTGTGGCTCAGTGGTAGAGCCCCTGCCTAGAATCCCCCAGTGAGGGGCTGGGGTGTGGCTCAGTGGTAGAGCCCCTGCCTAGAATCCCCCAGTGAAGAGCTGGGGTGTGGCTCAGTGGTGGAGTGGATGCCTAGCATGAACAAGGCCCATAGTTCAACATTTGGCAACACACACAGGCAGAAGAAATGCTGTCCTGTTTGTCCATGGTGACTTTGGAGACTTGGGATTTTAGAGGTCTATGTTGGGGTTCCTTCCAGGGTTGGGTGGAGGTGATCATCCATAATGAGGCTAAACTGAGTGGGCTCCTAAAGCTACAGCATGTCACAGTGATGGAAGGCTGCCATCGTACACACGAGTTCGGCTCTCACCTGACTCCCAGACCCTCCGGACGAGTGCCCATCATCTCCTGGGTTTTCACACTGTGGGAGAAAGATGTTTTTTTCTCAATCTCCCACTGATCTATGGTCTCAGCCCCCATGAAAGCATAGTAATCAGCTCCCCTTGGGAGACAGCACTGTACCCCATGTTCAGTGGAGCCCCACCCATGCTCCATCTTCCAGCGTCTGTGTCCATGTGTATTCCCCGGCCACTCACCTCCGGTCTGCTTCTGCTTCCGCTCCCACCTCTGCTGCCGGAGGATGAGCTAGTTCCCTACAAGGAAAGAATCCACCTAATGTCTTAAAACTGTGTGCAAAGGACCCAGGAGTCCCCCAGACATCCCTCCAGCCTCCATTCTTTCCTCATCTTTGACCAACTGGTTGTGAGAGGCAATTGAACTTCAGGAAAGAAAGAAAGAAAGAAAGAAAGAAAGAAAGAGAGAGAGAGAGAGAGAGAGAGAGAGAGAGAGAGAGAGAGAAAGAAAGAAAGAAAGAAAGAAAGAAAGAAAGAAAGAAAGAACAGAAGGCCAAGTATGGCGTGGGGTTTGGAAATACACAGTAACTTTGGGAATCTGAGTCTCCAATGGGTGTGCGAACTATATACAACTATAAGAAGCTGCCACTGTGGGGGAGGCCGAAGAGATGGCTCAGAGGTTAAGAGGAGCCGAGTTCAGTTCCCAGGACTCAGTTGAGCACCTCACAACTGCCTGTAACTCTTGCTCCAGGAATCTGCCAGTCTAGCCACCATGGGCACCTGAGTTCATGAGCACATACCTACATACATACTTCTTAAAAAGAAAGAAAGAAAGAAAGAAAGAAAGAAGCTTCCACTAAGGGACAAGCTAGGGCCTGTTCCACCCCAGTGGCTTTTCTTACAAAAAAAAAAAAAAAAAAAAAAAAAAAAAAAAAAAAAAAAAAAAAAAAAAAAAAAAAAAAAAAAAAAAAAAAGAAGAGACCCTAGATCCTTACCCTGGAGACTGAATAGCCTTCATCAAAATTAGATGTCTCTCTGTCCTGAATGGGGAGAGAGGATACTCTCAGACTCTGTAAACAAAGCCACTGGCAATGTTAACAGTGGCTTTATTTATTTGTGTGTGTGTTAGTTTATCCATGTAGCCCAGGATAACCGAGAACTCATCGAGTAGCTTTGGACAACCTTAATTCCTGATCCTGCCATCACTCTCAGGAGCTGGGATTGGAGGAGTGTGTCACTACACTTGGCTTATGTGGGACTGGGAATGAAATTTAGGACTTGGTACATGCCAGACACGCACTCCCTACCCCGAGCACCAGCAACCTCCATACTTGCTTCTTTTGACTGGCGCCATCTCAGACCCCTTGGACGGTATGACCCCCTGAGTTTGGACATCTTCTCTTGGAGCTCAACTCAACTTCTGATTCTCTCACACATTACACGTGCCTCATGTGTGCCAACTTTACAGTGTTCTCCACACCACAGCTGTCCTAAAGTCTCCAAGGGGACAATGACAACAGCACATCATTCTCCCCGAAGCATCCCAAGCAGGTGAGGATGGTCCTTATTTGCTTTGTTTGCGATGTAGCCCTGGCTGGCCTCAAACTGACAGTAATCCTCCTGCCTCAGCCTTCCAGATGCTGGAGAGAACAATATCATCCTACATCTGTCTTCCTCGCTCCTGCCACCCTCAGCTCTACTCAGCATGGAGAAAAGGGTTAGACCCGAGCCAGGGCTTCCCACCATGGTGGCATGTACAAGAAAGGAGTACGCAGGATAGGAAATTCGAGCCCCTTCGTAAGGAGCCCCATAATTAGAGCTAGAAGGTGGGGATCCAGGGCTGGAGGAGTCCCAGGATGGCCACTGTCTCTAGGGCTATGACAGCTTTAAGGGAAACCCCAGAGCCTGGGTCCTCACCAACAGACTGTCACCCCATCCCAAAGAGAAAACTTACCCGGGAACCGTTGCTACCATTATTGTCTTGGTCATTGCTGCCGTGGCTACCGCCACCTTGGCTATTGCTGCCGCTGCTGCCCTGACTGTTGCCGCTGTGGCCACCGTGTCCATGGTTACCACCATCACTGCTGCCTCCCTGCAGATCAGAAGAACAGAGCAACAGCTAAGGACAGGGCCCCTTTGTCCTTGTCCCCTCCCATGACCCTACATAACCTCAGCCCACCTAGGAAGCAATGCACCCCAGAGCCTTCCCAGACCAGAGCCACAGGCCACTCCTCTTCTTACCCCAGAGTTGCTTTCACGGGAGCCAGATGGTGGGGGGTTGGTACACTGTGGGTGGAAGGGGACCCCACAAGGGCAGAGATGTCAGAGCCACCTCCACAGGCCCAGACCTCTCTGCTGCTACGTCTTGGCTTCCTAAACCCTTTCGGGTTCCCTCCCTCTTCCCTGCCTGTGACCTCCATCCCTCCCCCCCCCTCCGCTTCCTTTCCTCCTTGGTCCCTGTTCTGTCACAGACACACAGACACCCTTCCCTTCCATCTTACCCCTGAGTTTCGGTTGTTGCCTCTCACTGACCCGTAACCAGGCTGAGCCACAGCTCCCTGAAGGAAGGGTGAGACCCAGCTTAGATCCAGAAGATAAGGAGGGGTAGAGAGGAAGAGCGGAGTTGAGGGATGGGTCTAGGTGGTGACTTTACCTGAGCGTTGGTCTCGTAGTTGAATGACCTGCCATCACCACCCTGACCCACAGAGCCACCCAGAGAGTTGGTTCCAAAGTTGTCTTCTGAAGCCCAGGGGGTCCCTTGACCACCAGGGCTGCCATGACCTCCAACACCACCGTGAGAGCCAAGCATTCCATGGCCTCCAGATGTCCCCTGAAAGGACAATACACCCATCCTTAGTGTGCCCATTTCTAACAATCATAAGAGAAAAGGAACTAGCACAATGGGGGGGGGGCAGGGGAAGGGAGGGCAAAGGGGGGAGAGAGACCATGCCGTAGAAAAGATCCCAGACAGCCACCAAGGAAACCATCTGCCCACCCTTTGACCTATTTCTCAAGGTTCTGCCCCAGCCACCCTCAGCCCCTAGAGACACATCCAGCTTTCCAGCCACTCACCCAAGACCCAGAGTTGTGCGCAGCGTCTATCCCATGACGAATGACATCCTCAGCTTGTCTGCCAACCTCATGCCCAGCGTTCTCCAGAGATCGCGCTGCGTCTCCGAGCCTGTGGTCAAAAGCATCCCCTCTGGCTCCCCTCAATGCATAGCCACCTTCCTCTCCGTGCTCCTGACCGAGAGCATCCTGGATTCCAGAGCTGGCTGCTTCTTTAGCCCCTTGGCCCACAGCCTCTCCAACTCCGTGGCTAATGGCATCGCCTATTCCTTGAGCATTTGCCCCCTCTCCTCCTCCAGGATGCAATGGGCTAGACGTCCCGATACCCAGACACAGGGTCAGCAGGATGCAGGCTGGGGTCCCCCAGAGCTCCATCTCTTCCCTCAGCAACTTTGCAGCCCAATCTTTCTTATTCCTTCTCTCTTCGTCTGGACCACGGGACCTTTCTTTCTCTACTGTCTTATTGCACCTCCCTGGGGACCCACAGCCTTCTTTCTCTCTTTGAACTCAGCTCCCCTGCTTTCCAGAGTCTTCCTCCTTACCACTACCCCTTATACTGTAGGTTCCGAGAAGGTAACAGGGTTGGGCAGCCCAAGATCCCTCCTCCAGTGACTCAGGGCCTATCCCGATAGGGTAATGAAGCTTAATTGTGAGTGAGAGCCTATGTTGAAACAGAGAGAGCTGGACATCAGAGAAGGGAGGGGAAAGAATAGGCTGAGACGGATGCAAAAGTGTTCCAGTTGCCTAACCCCAGGAATTTGGGGCACAGGGTGGGGACAGGAGCATCTGAGGAGATGGGTGTTGGTGTCTTCTGGAGGTGGCAGGGTGGGGGTACTTAGGAACCAGGACACACAAGCAGGTAAGACCCCAAGAGTGTAAGGAGAAGGAAGCCACAGTGATAGGGAACCCATCCCAGGTAAGGCAGCATGCTCAGGCACATGGAGACAGGAGAGAGGTAGGTGACCTTTCCTGGTCCCTTCCCAAGTTCAGTGGGCATCCTCTGCTCTCATCTCCCCCCTGGAGTGCCTCCACCTTCAGGTGACCGTCCTTGTACTCGCCCGCAGCCCAGGAGACACTGGGAACTCTGGCTGCAGTTCAGTTCTGAGTTCTGGGGACCCTGGTGTTGAAGGAGTGGACCGTCTCTGTGAAGGGCCCAGCAAAGGAAGCTTTTGGGCAGCTGTCACTGAGAGCTCAGGGGTCCTGGGAATGCAGCAGGGGAGCTGGGCTGGTCAGCCACCCCCAGGGGAAAAGTAGGAAGCAGGAAGACCAAGGGAGGGAGAAGCTGACCCAGACACCCATCCTGTTTACTTGGATGGAGGGCCATGTCTGTAAGAGCTCACGGTCACTGTGCTCCTTACTTCCCCAGGGGCCAGGGCAGCCCTGGAGAGGGAGGAGAGGTCAAGACAAGATCACCCTCTGGCCCTCACCCTTGCTCACAGTTCCAGTGGGGAACCCAGGCATCCAGCCCACATCTCATCCCTGTTTGTCAAGTGTGACTGCTTCTGTTCCCAGAGGCCCTGGATCCTCCCACTTGGAACTGTCATGTATCACTGGGCTTCATCACCTAGTTAGGAGGGGTTGGTTTCCATCTGCCTTTCTCAACATCTCTCAGTCAGTCTCTCCCCACCCCAACATCCGCACCCCAACTTGTAACATTGAACACTTCTCTGTGTATAAACACCATCCCTGAATGTCCCTGGCTCCTACCTCCCTGCTGTTTGTTCCAATACATACACTTAGTTATACTACTACTACTACTACTAATAATAATAATAATAATCAAAGCTCCAGTTTGTCAAAAGCTTTCTATGTGTCCAGATTTCTATGTTGGCTTCTGTGTGGTTGGAATCACCTAGCCCTGAAGGACAGATCTTTTTATTATCCCCATTTAGAGATGTAGATACTACAGCTCAGAGAACACAGAAGGCCTCCTTCAGACAGACCAAAAACCAAGCCCAGACCTGCCTTTGCCAGAGCCTGAGCTACTAAAGCCTTGTCTGTGACTCCAGCGTGTCACACCAACCCTTGCTTGTCTAAATGAAATTAATTTTTATTTTTCTCTGGAGCTATGTGGGAAGAAAGGGTTCAGGAGGAAATCTGGGTCCCCGGGATAAGCATCAGAGCTTCTAGTCCCGAGGTCCACTGATCCCATTCACAGGTTGGGTAGAGGAAGAACTCAGGACAGACTGCTCACTGACTCAGGGGTTCTTCTGTGGCCCCCCTGGCCAGGCTTTATGTTCCTGGTCCAGCACACCTGCCCTGTGCCTTCTCTGTCAATGCTTGCTTTCTAAATACCAGCTTCCTTTCTTGCTTAAGATTATCACAGGAGCCTGGCACGGTGCTACACATTCCAATACTTGGGAAGCTGAGGCAGGAGAATGATGAATTCAAGGCCAGCCCGGGCTACATAGCAAGACCCCATCTCCAACAAACAACAACAAAGAAGATATATATATATATGTATATATATATATATATATATATATATAAAATGTTTTACAGGTTGGCAGGGTAGCTCAGGAGGTAAAGGCATTTGCCACCAAGGCTAACAAAGGTTTGCTCACCTGACCTAATATGAAGGATTGAAAATTATCCTCTGATTTCCATACATGCACCATGGGGCATGAACACACAGAGATACATACACAAATAATAATTATGATGATAAATTAACACAATATATCGCACATAAAAATGAGAAATGAGGCTACCTGTACTTGGTAGAAATTACGAGAAAAACACCGAGTAAAGCAAACACTAACATTGTCTTGTAGCTGGCTACAGTTCCTGGATCTTCTTTGTTGTAAAGCAAAGTTAGCAGAAGAGCTGGGTCGGTGATTAAGAGATCTTGCTGTTCTTCCAGAGGACCCGAGTTCAGTTCCCTGCACCTATGCCAAGGGTCTGCTAACTTCAGCTCCAGGGGTCTGTGGCACCTACACACTTTGGTCACAGGATGTCAAGAAATCAGTCTCGGAACTGATCAGGAAACTCTCTCCCTGTTGCTGGCTCCCTTAGTGCTGGAAGGTGCCATGCAGACTGCTGGAAGAGAAAACGGTCTTCTCCAGAGTTGAGCCCTGCATCCTATAGTATCGAACTGCCATGAAAGTTATACATTCTGGGGCAATACTGGCATGATGGTTATGAGGGTAGCCAATGGCTTTCTGATTGGATCTGAAACCAAGACTTCGTGTACAATACTGTAAACGTGGTCAAAAGCCCATGACTTGAGAGATCATAGGCCCTGGGGGAGACCTACTGGAGTGATTGGTCATACTGGCAAACTGCCTTCTTAGTCTTTATGTCTATACTCATAGAGTTTTGATGCTCTGAACCTTGTTTGGAGAAGCTCCTTATTGCAATGGGTTAACACAGAGACTCATGACTGGTTAAGATGCTGAAAATAAGTCACTGTAGGTGTTCAGCCACAGATGAGTTGCCTGTATCAACTTCCCTCTGTTCAGGGCTTAGGAAACAGCACAAAAGAGTCCGCGCAAAGACTGTAAGAGCTGAGGGTGAGGAGAGGAGCCTGTGAAATGCCGACTGCTGGACACCGTGTGACTGCTGGATGCTGAATCTGCTGGCCATCTTCAGTCTACTCTGTTCTCTCTCTGCTCAGGACTCTTCCAGATGCCTCTGGCTGTTCTCTCCTTCATATCTACAATAAAAAGAACTTTCCCCTCAACCCTACCAGGGAGCCATCATGTTGTCATTTTATACAGTATATTTATGTATGAAATTTTCAAAGTATTTTTTGTTAATTTGAATGAGCCACATACAATGGTGCACACCTGTGATCCCATCACTCTGGCTGCTGAGGCAAAAGGATCCCAGGTTCAAGACCAGCCTGTGCAACCTTCTATCACAAAATAATGAGGGTGGCTGGAGAGATAACAGCTTACAAGCATCTGTAATTCCAGTTTCAGGGGACCCCATTCTTGCCTCCATGGACATTGCATGTGCATGGTGCACAAACATAGGTGCAGGAAAACAGTCACACACATAAACTAAAAATTAAAAATGTTCTAATTGGGCTAGGAGGGTGGCTTACCAGGCTAGCATGAAATCCTGTGTTCATATCCCCAGGACCCATGTCAAGCCAAGCACAACAGTGTCCTCTGTTACCCAGTGAGATGAGAGGGAGACAGAGGGATGCCTGGGAGCTCCTATACATCTGCAAGTCAAAAGGTGGAAGGAAGGCAGGATCCAATACCTGAGGCTCTGGCATGTTAATCATAAACACACAAATATCTGACCATACATGTACACACATACATATCATACATAAACAAATAAATTTATGTGTTAATTATTATTTTGTGAGTATTTCTATTTTGCCTATGTACTCTGTGTGTGTGTCTGTGTATATATGTGTGTGTGTCTGTGTGTCTGTGTGTGTGTCTGTGTGTCTGTGTGTCTCTCTGTGTGTGTATGTGTCTGTGTGTGTGTGTCTGTGTGTCTGTGTATGTGTGTGTATATGTGTGTGTCTGTGTCTCTGTGTGTGTGTGTCTGTCTATGTGTGTATGTGTGTGTGTGTGTGTCTCTGTATGTGTGTCTGTCTATGTGTGTATGTGTGTGTGTCTGTGTGTCTGTGTGTGTATGTGTGTCTGTCTATGTGTGTATGTGTGTGTGTCTGTGTGTATGTGTTTGTGTGTGCACGTGTGTGTGTCTGTGTGTGTATGTGTGTGTGTCTGTGTGTGTATGTCTCTGTGTGTGTGTATGTGTCTGTCTGTCCGTCTGTCTGTCTGTGACTCTCTCTGTGTACACATGAAGAGGTCAGGGGGCGCTTTTTTTTCTCTCCTTCCACAATGTGGGTCCTGGGGATTAAACTCAAATTGTCAGATTTGGCAACAAAAGCCTTGACCTGCTGAGCCACCTTTCCAGCCCTAATTTTGTATTTTGAGATATGGTATTATAATATAGCCCAGGCTGGCCTGAAATACACTATATAGTATAGGCTAGCCTCAAATTTATACTTTTTCCTCTTGTCTTAACTCTATTAATTCCTTCTGCCATGGTGCCAAACAGGTGCCACCCACTCTGGCTTATCATTGTGTGGGACCCACTTTCTCTCTGTCTCTCTGTCTCTTTGCCTCTGTCTCTCTGTCTCTCTCTGTCTCTGTCTCTGTCTCTCTCTCTCTCTCTCTCTCTCTCACACACACACACACACACACACACACACACACACACACACACACCTGTCCTTAAAGGGTCAAGTTAGAAACTTGTTTATTCTAAGGCACCATTGTCCCTTGCTGCAGGTCACAGAAGGCGGCCACCTCTTAGAGGACCAAACAGCACACACACACACACACACACACACACACAAGGGCTCTCCTGGGTGGCCTTAGGCCACCCTCTCCCTCCAAGCCTCTTCTCCATCATCTGTGAGGGGGATAATGAGGGTGTCTGCCTCCAGGCCCTTGTGAAGACACAATGAATCACGTCTGTAAAGTGTTTAGCACAGACCCAGTAAGGACCCATAAAAGGTAGCAGTGAGGTCCCACCCAAATTCCTCACCCTGTTCCTAGGCATATGCAAAAGCTGGCCCTTCCTCTGTCTCCCTGGATCCACCCTTTGAGCAGAATATTTCTCTCTTACTCTCATTCCGTGACCTAGCCCAGGTTAGCTCATGTGTCAGACATTTGGGTTTGGCCTTGACCTCACCACTGGAACTCTAAAGGGGGGATGGTTGATATTTGTGATAATTACAAATTGCCACAGGCACCACGGAGGACAGGATCAGGGTGTCATGAGAGAAGATGGCAAGGAATCATCAGGTAGGACGTGGGCAGCCTTGACCTGAAGCATGAGGAGGAAACATTCCAGATTCCAGCAGAGGGCAGCAAACCCGTCCCCTCCCAGGACACGGGGCATCTCTGTGAGTCACCAAGGGATTATTGTACAGTCCCTTTGGTACCCTCAGGGATGCTCTGCTAAACCAGGTTAAAATTATGCATAAGAAATAGTCAAAGTGAGGGCTTGCAAGGCTGCATCGTGGGGAAGGCAGCTAAGTGCCAGGCCTGAGTTCAATCCCGGGGCACCCAAGTGGTACAAAGAGAGAATCAGCTCTAACAACTGCTCATGGCACCAGTGCCTATGCACACACAAATACATAAATTCATAAACACATAAATGAACAAGTATAATTTTAAAAATAACCAATGCAAGCTTTTTTACTTGGTAAAAGAACAGTGCCCTTGAATGTGCCTTTAGAAGGCAGGCGGTGTAGGATGCCTCCCAGAAGGGACTGGCACATGCCTGTGATCCTGGCCAATCAGGATGTAGATTCAGAACAAGCAAGAGTTCCTGTTGCTTGGTTGTTGTTACTGCAATCCTCATTGATTTGAGACATGAATGAATTGTTTGGCCCCGATTGGCCTTGGGCTTGCCCTGATTCTTCTGCCTGACTCCTGAGCACTGGGATGATAGGGATGCACCACTATACCTGGATGGTAGGGATGTACCACTATACCTGGATGGTAGGGATGCACCACTATACCTGGATGGTAGGGATGCACCACTATACCTGGATGGTAGGGATGCACCACTATACCTGGATGGTAGGGATGCACCACTATACCTGGATGGTAGGGATGCACCACTATACCTGGATGGTAGGGATGCACCACTATACCTG
>PVIH01032042.1:0-10117 GCA_004025045.1 Sigmodon hispidus
TAAGTCCACATTTTCTTGTGTTTGTTTCTGTTATTGCTGTTTTATTTTTTAGCATGGAGTATTGTATTAATCTTTCAAGCAGGTTACAATGTATGCATTTGTTAAAATCATTTGTTGAATTTTGGTTTAATTTTGCTATGTAAAAACTCACGTTTTTTCAGATTCTTCAATTTATTGAAACAAATTTATAATGTATGTTTTTATGATTATCTGGAATTTCATTCATATCTGTTACAATATTTGCCTTTCAATATCTAGTTTTATTGAAATAGTGTTTTTGTTTAATTTGGTTAAGAAATTGCCAATCATGTTTAATCCTTAAAAACTAAACAGATAAATAAAAATAAAATAAAACATAAACTGAGTTTAATAATTCCAAAAATATCCATTATTTCGTGGGAAAAGAGATATAAAACTATGCTACACAAAGCCACATGATAGTGATGCTAACAGAATTAGATACAAAACCTGATTGGGGATAGGATCATAATCTAGAGGAAGCATTCATCTCAGAGTTAGTGATAAATACTGCAAAACTCCTAGGTAATGCAGAAGGAGCTACATAGAAGCCAGAATATAAAAGTTCAAAAATGATGCAGGATGCAGCACTTTAGGAAAAATGAGAAAAAATGCAAAAAGAAACAAATTAATTGATGTTGACATTTTGCGATATCTGAATTTCAAAATGAACATGATAAAAGACTAACAGTTGATAGGGTATGCACAAAGTTGCTTAGGCATAGATTAGATTCTAGACATTATCTGAAAGTTGCAGATATGAGTAAATGAATAAAGAATAGTGTCCCATGTGCAGTGTAAAGGGGCCACACAGATGAAGGTGATTTCATGAGATTACAATGGACTTATAAGACAAGTGATGATCGAGTCAAGGTACTTGTCTCTCAGAGCATTGCTATAGGTAAATGATGCTTGTGTGAATACTATTTATAAATGTCACACTAATTTCTATTGCTTATACATATTACATCTTGTGCCCCTTCGGTGCCACATTGCCAGCACAGCCTCACCTTTGTGCATTTGCCTTGTGTTGTTTGATGATACATGTTTTCCCAGTGATGGACATCTAATGAAGCATTTCTAAGGACTTAGCTCTGTCAAGAAGCAATGCATGACTGCTCTGAGCACTTCCAGAGAGACAGACACTAAATTGTAAAATGAAGCTCACAATGAACCACAGATAGTTTTGCCTGCATGCTGATGACACCTTCCCTAGACTGCAGTAAGTCTTTGTTAAAACCTCTGTACCAGATCTAAAAGAAGAAGGTGTTGATTCATGTGACATGTGCCACACATGGGGAACTCTCAAAAGCCATATGTAAATACACAGGAGTCTCATACAATATATGCAACATGCAGAAGAGTCTCTGTACTATTTCCTCCATAGTGATTGGTTAGTGTTGGTTTTGGTATTACCTGGAAACCTGGGGAAACTGACATGCTTTTAGTTAGAAAATGTGGTTGCAAGAGACAAATGATTAAAGATTTAATATTTATTTTTTAACTTTACACTTATTTAATTGTTGGTACATATATGTGAGTGTATTTTGAATGTGTATGTATGCCATGACATGCTTGTTATGGCATGTCAGAGGAAAACCCTTAAGATTTATTTCTCGTCTTTAACCATATGGGGTTCATAGACTGAACTTTAGTGTTCTGGCTTGATGGTAGATGTCATTACTGGTTGAGTCTTTTTATTGAAACATACCAGCCTTTTTAAATAAAATTTTAATTTATTCTTATCTTCTCAGTGTTTACTTCCATGTATATGTGTGAATTACATGCATATGTGGTGCCTGTGGAAGCCAGGAGAAGGTAGCAGATGCCCTGAATTGGAATCAAAGCTGTCATGCAGGTATTGGGAACTGGATGTGGGTCTCTATAAGAGCAATAAGTACTCTTAAGTGCTGAGTCATCTGACCACTCCCCATAGGACTTACATTGGAGGATGAAATTATGGACAAATTCCTTTGTATTCTAAAATATGAATCAAAACTTTGCATACCTTATTTAGGTAACAGAAGGTGTGGAGATGAAAGTTTTGACAAATTATGAATAATAAACAAACAACAAAGAATGAAGACTTATTATTGCTGTGTACCATCAAAATCTTATCATAGTTGTCTAGTACGATTTTAAAAAAGTACTTTCCAAATTATGTAGCACAAATTACTATTAATGATGAAGTTGCTGTGTTCTAAGACTCTTTACTAGTGGAGACAGACTGTTAGAATGTTAATATAAAAAATCCAAGAGATATATATTTTTATATATATATAATATGTGATTTTCACTGAGGATGTTTCTGTTTTCCTTAGAATTCAGATCCTCTCTAAGAAGTATTTATTTGAATCTTAACAGGAGACAAATTTGAATCAAATAATAGACTGAGGGACAGAGGCAGACTGAAAGATTATATTGTGCTTCTGCCTGTTCCCAACCAGGTCATGCTGAGACTCTAAATTTTGGTTTTGCATTTTAATAAAAGAGCTTTCTCTGTTTGATCCATTGCTTTTTTGTTTGATCTGTTTGTGTGCAAACAAGGATTGACATCAGAGGTCACTGAATTGTCTTTACATTAAGGAATTTGTGATGTTCTAATTTTTTTCTTTTTTTTAAATTATGAATGAAGTCTCATTTTTTATCCATGTATCCCATTGTTCAAACTCCCTTCCCCCTCGGCCCCTCCTAATCACTCTCTGTCTTCTCCCCATCTCCTTATATCTTCCCCAGCAAGGGCAGGAGGTTCCAAGGTCCCAAAGTGGCTTAGTCCACTCCAGATATACCTCCAGGCACATCTGCTTTCCTCATCCCACCATCAAGACTGGGTCCCAGTGATGTTCTAATTTTTTCAGACACTCATTTCTTTGTTTATTTTAATTTAACAGAGCAAGATTTTGTATGCTGACACTCTGTTATTCTATAGTTTTATTAGGCATACATTACTGACTAATACAATGTTTGAGTCATAAAGTTAATACTAGTTTGTGGCTATCTCAATACAGAATTTTCCCTTTACAAAAAACCAGTTTAACATATACTTAATAGTATCTATTTTGATTGTGACACTAAAAAGAGATATAATTTCCCCCATTGAAACAGAAGTACAATAATATTCTGCATCTCTTCCCTTCAGAGGATTTTCTAGCTCCAAAATTCTGTTCCTTCTTTTATATCTGGCCTGACTAATACCTTCCAAGTAAAATTAATCTTTTATAGCAAAGAGAGGCCTGTTGGAGACAGTGCTTTAGGCAATGGTGGTTTACAAAAGCAGATAAACAATTTCCAAAAGATGGCTGAAAATCGTGTGTCTTGAAGTAAAGCAGATAAATAAACTTCTCAGGAAAAATTATGTTAAAAACTACAGAACTCATTAAATACCTTGAAGTAACTATAATCAAAGAAGTAACAGATCTATTTGACAAAAATTTTAAATCACTGAAGAAAGAAAATGAAGAGAATATCAGAAAATGAAAAGATTTCCCATGTTCCTGGATAGGTAGGCTCAACATAGTAAAAATGGCAATTCTACCAAAAGCAATATACAGATTCAATGCACTTCTCATCAAAATCTCAACACAATATTTTACGGCCCTTGAAAGAACAATACTAAACTTCATTTGGAGTCACAGGAAAGCCAGAATTGCAAAAATAATTTTGCTCAACAAAAAATCTCAGGAGGCATCACCAGCTCAGGCTTCAAGTTATACTATAGAGCTACAGTAATAAAAACAGCCTGGTACTAGCATAAAAACAGACTTGTGGACCAATGGAATGGAATTGAGGATCTGGGCATTAACCCACACACCTATGAACACCTGATTTTTGACAAAGAGGCCCAAAATATTCAATAGAAAAAAGATAGTACCTTTAACAAATGGTGTTGGCATAGCTGGATGGTAGTGTATAGAAAAATGCAAATAGATCCAAGCCTGTCACCCTGCACAAAACTCAATTCCAAGTGGATCAAAGACCTCAACATAAACCCAGCCACTCTGAACTTGATGGAAAAGAAAGTGGGAAATACCCTCCAACGCATTGCCACAGGTGACCACTTCCTAAATATAACACCAATGACACAGACACTAAGAACAACAATCAGTAAGTAGGACCTCCTTAATCTGAGAGGCTTCTGAAATGCACCATGGATCCCACCCCCTCTAGAGGAACACCTGACCCAGTCTTGTGGAAACTGGATCTGCCAGGAGTGGATGCTGAACTAAGCCATATTGGGACCTTGGGACCTGCCCTTGTTGGGGAGGAGATAAAGAGATGTGGAGAAGAGAGGGTGACTGGAAAGGGGGGGAAGCTTAAACAAGGATATACATGACTAAAAAATATGACTTTATTCATAATAAAAATAAAAAAATTTGCAGGCAAATGGATGGATATGGAGAATATCCTCCTGAGCGAGGTATCACAATCACAAAAAGAGAAGTAGGGGATGTACTCACTTACTAGTGTACTTTAAAAAAATATAAAAAGAACTCAAGACTAGAACATAGCTAAATGACACAATGCCTTACTTCTGCATTAATGGCCTTTGAGAGGGGTGTGGGTGAGGAAAGACTTGTTTTAAGTGTCTGGCCACAGGGAGTTTAATTATGCTCCAGTAAGCAAATGAATGGGCAAATGGGAGATCATAAGAGTGGGCATGATACTGAGAGGTCTGATATCTGAGTCTGATGGGATGCATGATGTAAAAACACCAAATAATAAATATATATATTAAAATACCTTTTAAAAAAGGAAAAAAAACCTACAGAACCATTTACAAACTCATGGAAACTAAATATTTCTCAACTGAACCACCTCTGGGTCAAGGTAGAAATAAAAGAAATTAAAAACTTCCTGGTATTCAAGGGAAATGAATCCACAACATACCTAAACTTATGGGAAACAATGAAAGCAGTACTAAGAGAAAGTTTGCCTATATAAAATAAAGAATTTGGAGAAATCTCACAATAAAGGACTTAACAGTTGATCTGAAAGCTTTAGAACAAACAAACAAACAAACAAACAAACAAAAACAAACTCGCCCAGAAGGAGTAGACAGCAGGAAATAATGAAACTCAGGGCTGAATCCAGTAAAACTGAAACAAAGAAAATAATACAAATAATCCAGGAAACCAAGGCTTGGTTCTTTGAAACAAGCAATTAATAGGCAAGCTTTTATCCAAACTAACCAAAAGGCAGAGAAAGAATATCCAAATTAACAAAATCAGAAATAAAAGGGGGCCATGACAGACACAAAGAAAATGCAGAGAATCATTACATCACACTTCAAAAACCTGTACTCCACAAAAATAGAAAACCTAAAAGAAATGAACAGTCATTTTGATAGATAGTACTTAGCAAAACTAAATCAAGACTAGACACGCCAAATAGACTCATAACTCCTAAGGAAATAAAACTTATTAACTGATTTTAAGAAAGAAGTCAGAAACATACAATAGAAAAAGAAGGCACCATCAACAAAGGGTGCTAGATGGTGGCATGAAGAAAAATGCAAATAGATCCATGTCTATACTGTGTATAAAATTCTAGTCCAATTAGATCAAAGACCTCAACATAAACCCAGTTACATTGAACTTCACAGAAAGAAAAGTAATCTTAACTTGGAATTCTTGGGGTAGTTGTGGAGACTTGGACAATTGGTAAGAGAAGGCCAGCTCAGCTCAGCTCAACTGCAAGGGACATCAGAAGGGAATGAGTTAAAAATTGAAGAGCCGAGGGAAGAGGGTAAAAGCTGGGAATGTACCAAAGGAAATCATTAAAGTTAGGGTATCCTTGACCTGGTGACAAGGACAGGGGTGGCATAACTTGATAAGATTTTCAGTATGGAATCAATCCCTCTCTGACCTGGGGTTCCTGCGAAAGCCTGGCTAGCCGGGCGAGAGGTAGGGCCTGTAAAACCTAGAGAGTATCTGAGGAGTTTATGTGAATTGAGCTCAGCTAAAAAACCTCATGAATATTCAAAAGTTTAATTGTCCCAAAATGTATAAAAACACAGATGGATCCTTATTTCATAGGTTATGAAAATGAGGAAATAACTTAGAAAGCAGGAAGAATAAAAATTCAATTTACAAAAAAGAAATCACATTAAGTTGTATGACTACTTTTCATAAACAATAGAAACCTAAAGCCAAACATTTTCAATGTGATTGGAAGGATTAAAAATTAAACATTTCCCTTTAACCAACCATCCTGCAAAACTACTCTAAAAGTTAAATATAAGGAGATAATATAACACTGTGCATAATAACAATGAAAAATCAGATAATTATTACAGTTTCAATAAATACAGGAAGATTGGTTAACAGAACTTAATATCTAGCTCATGATAAATTTCAGCAAGGTAGGAGCAGATGGCAGCATGCTCTTCCTTATGAAAGGGCAGTTAGAAGCAACTTCACAACTATTTGATGATAGGAGCTGACATTTCTTTCCTTATGTCTAAAAGGAGAAATGACCATCTGCAATTTTTTGTATGAGTTTTGTTCTAGAATGTGCTCATTGATGCAGACACCTCTGGTGTGGCTTGGACCACTCACTATGAGCTTCCTCCGCAGACACAAAGGGCTACTACTACAATACAGACTCTTCAGCTTTTTTTAGTTCAGGATGGTGTCTGATTCTACCAACCAACCAGATAAAACTAGAATTACCTGAGAAAGATTGAAAAAAGTAATTTGCTAGCAAAGTTGAGAATTTCATATGGCACATAAAATAGTTGAAAGATGTTATGCTAAAGGTCTACAGAATCTGTCTCATCTCTTCCATATGATAAAGAATCCTTTTTCCTTATGCAGCTAATAAAAAGCAAACTTGAGTAGATGCTGAGATCCAAGACAGAAATGTGAACTGGGAAAGTAATCAAGCCTCATAAGGTACGTAATTATTCATAGAACAGAGTCACCAGAAGAATGCATACTGAATTTGGGAAAGAAACACTAATACCAATAAAAGCTATAACCAGTTGAAGGCAGGATTCTTTCTTTTGTGAAGTGTAAATATTAGAAAACTAAGTGAATACTGTCCGAGGTTGATAGTGTGTTCATTGAAGAAAATTCCAGCTGTTTTCTGGTTGAAATGCATTATGGGATGATGCTGTTTTGCTGTCTACTTTGCTCCAGACATCACAGACTTAATGTTGTGGTGACAGAAGCAATAAAAACCACTTTATATTCTGTGTCCATACATCTTAGAAGAATGGAAAAGTGTCGCCCAGAGGACTTACTGCCATCAATATATGAGATATTCAGTCTTGTATTGTTTCTTAAACCAGGATGAACTTGATCCTGTGTCTAACACACCAGTGATCTCAAAGTTGGGAGTCTTTGAACCCAGTATAATAATTTCTGCTGATTGGACAAAGTTTAGCAGGTTACTGTCTAAGCCTCAACTTTTCAGTATACTATAACAATCAAAGATGATAAGCTTCTCATGCAGAGCATTGTTTAACATGTATAGCACCCAGTTATATATCTATCATAAGTTAGATGCCTAAATAGAAGTAGCATATGCCATTCATTTTTTAGGAACCATCAGAAAAAGAATACAAGGGATGGAATGATGAAAAGACATTATACTGTGGGGGTGTTTGAAACGCTTGCTTCATTTTTTTTTCCATGCAATTTCAAAATCATTTATTAGAGTTTCACCAATTCACAAAACTCTGGCTCTGAGAGTGGAGATAGAGACCTGAAGTTCTCTGATACTCTTGAATTCTCTTACATCCAGCTTACATTTTTATTATGTTAAATAAGAAGTTGTCAAACAAGCCTTTCATCAGTCTCTTTCATAAGCATTGCCAGACCACCTGTACTAGAATATTTTACTAATTTTTTAAGGATAACTCAAATCTAAACTACTGCCGGGACCAAGTGCTGTCTGTAGAGTCCCAGCGCACTGTGGAGCAGGGCCAGATAAACCCTGCCAGTCACCATACCCACAGCTCCTGCTGAGGGAATTTGCAAGGCTACCCACTGCCACCTAGAACTGAGCAAACCAACAACTGCAGGGGTCTCTGAAGGACAGACTTAGACCCTGACCAGAGAGGTGACAGGAGGTACACAAATCTGAGTGCCACAACTGACCAGGAGCCATCTAATCGTGAACCACTGAAGCCATGGGCAAACGTCAGTGCAAAAAATTACATAATAATACAAAGAACAACATGGTAACTCCAGAAGAGAGTGGCAATCTTACAAATACAAGACCTGAACTGAGCAATGAAGAGGAAACAGAAGGAAGCAACACCAAAAATTCCTTTTTGATGATCATCAAAGCTCTAAAAGAAGATATGAAAAAAAGCCTTAAAGAAATAGAAGAAAATACAAACAAAAATTGGAAGAGATGAACAAATCTATGAAAGAAACATGCCAGGAACTAAAAGCTGAAATAAAAGCTGAAATAAAAGCTGAAATAGAAGCAATAAAAAAGGCACAAAATGAGGCAAAGATGGAAATAGAAAACTTGAAGAAAAAAGCTGGAACCACAGATACAAGCATAACAAACAGAGTTCAAGAGATGGAAGAAGACTCAGTAGCTCAAATAGATATATCAGTCAAAGAAAATAGTAAAACTAAAAAGCCAAAACTCAAAATGTTCAGGAAATCTGGGACACCATGAAAAGACCTAATTTGAGAATAATAGGAATAGAAGAAGGAGAAGAAGACCAGCTCAAAGGCACAGATAATGTTTTCAATAAAATCATAGAAGAAAACTTTCCTAACCTGAAGAAGGAAATGCCTATAAAGATACAAGAAGCTTACAGAACACCAAATAGATATGATCCCCAAAAAAAGTCAGTGTGCCACATTATAATCAAACCACAAAACATACAGAACAAAGAAAAATTTTAAGAGCTGCAAAACAAAAGGGCCAACTCACATATAAAGGCAGACCCATTAGAATAATGCCTGACTATTCAATGGAAACGATGAAAGCTAGAAGGGCTTGGTCAGAAGTTATACAGACGCTAAAACAGCACGGATGGAGTAAACAAGGTATTTCAGGACAAAGTCAGACTGAAAGAATATCTATCTACCAATCCAGCACTACAGAGAGTATTAGAGGGAAAACTCCAACCTAAGGACCCCAGATACACCCATGAAACCACAAACAATCAATAAGTCCACAGAAGAATACCCTAGAAAAAGGAAATACAAACAAGTTGCCACCAAAAATGGCAGGAAATATGAATCAATGGTCACTAATTTCCCTTAATACCAATGGTCTCAACTCTCCTATAAAACATTACACACTAACAAGATGGTTACAACAACAGAAGCCTTCCTTCTGTTGCCTACAAGAAACACACCTCAACTGCAAAGACAAACTTAGACAGGCTTAGAATAAAGGGTTGAGAAAAGATTTTCCAGTCAAATGGTCCTAAGAAACAAGCAGGAGTTGCAATCCTAATATCTAACAAAGTAGACTTTAAGCTAAAAGTAATTAAAAGGGACCAAGATGGTCACTACTTATTCATCACAGGAAAAATTGGTCAAGAGGAGATTTCAATCTTAAATATTTATGCCCCTAATATAGGGGCACCTACATATGTAAAAGAAACACTGCTAAAGCTCTAATCCCACATCAATTCTTACACCCTAATAGTGGGAGACTTCAATACCCCACTTTCAACCCTGGATAGCTCAACCAGACAGAGCCTCAACAGAGAAATAAGGTGTCTAAATGAGGTTATGATGCAAATGGATTTAATAGATATCTACAGATCCTTCCACCCAAAGGCAAACGAATATACATATTTCTCAGCTCCTCATGGAACTTTCTCCAAAATTGACCACATAATTGGTCATAAAGCAAATATCAGCAAATACAAAAAAATGGAAATAATCCCTTGTAACATATCGGACCACCAGGGCCTATACTTAGAGTTCAACAACATCAAAACCCAAAGAAAGCCTAACAACTCATGGAAACTAAACATCAATCAGCTGAACCATCTCTGGGTCAAGGAAGAAATTAAGAAAGAAATCAAAGTCTTCCTAGAATTCAATGAAAATGAATCTACAACGTATCCAAACTTGTGGGACACAATGAAAGCAGTCTTAAGAGGAAAATTCATAGC
>PVIH01032043.1:0-10114 GCA_004025045.1 Sigmodon hispidus
CATGCCTAATTGCATACAGGTTGGCACCCACTATCCTGTCCTCATAAAAATGGGTGCCGGACAGGTCTGTCCCTGTCTGAGTGGATGACACCTGGATTAGGGATAGCACAAGTCCTCTTGCACAATGGGGATTAGGCCTCTGCTCTTGCCCGCTGCTTTTGCTTGATTTTTTAATTTTTAATTATTAAATAAGGGGGAGTTGTAGAGAGCTGCCTGCTGCTGCACCTTAAAGATGGTGCTGATTTTCGGCCTCCCCCCCCCCCCCCCCGTGGGTGAGTGCTCTCTTTTGATAAACAACTCCTTATTTGGCTTGAGCCTGGGGCGGGGTTTGCTGTTGCCTATGTGAACCTATGAGCTGTGCCCACGTAGCTTATTGGGATTGGATGCCCTGAGAGTATTTAGTCATTGAGCGGGGGGTGGGGGGGTGGGTGGGGGTGTGTTCCCGGGCAGAGGAACAAAGAGAGAGCAATTGTAAAAGGTCCGGAATAAACTGCTGAAAGAAGATCCTGAGTGTTGCGCATTCCTTGCTGGCAAGGTTGTGCGCAACAGCAGGTGATCACTACCACATCTGGTTTTATGTGGGGCTGGGCATTGAGCTTAGGGCCTGGTGTAAGCTAGGCAAGCATTCTGTTGGTGCAGTCACACCCAACCTTGTCTTTCTCCTGACTCTCATTATTACGGTTTCTCTAGACCTGTTGGATTATTTCTTTTTGCAAAAGGGACATTGGTGATTGTTTCTGACATACTTCCCTTATTGGAGAGGATTGAAGGGATATGAAAAACAAAACAGTGTTTTGAAAATGTTAAAGAAGTAGGCAAAATAAGTCAGTTATTTAGATATGCAGGCTGGAATAGAGATGGCAAAAGGAAAGTTTTCTGGAGTAAACTTGATCTTCAACAAAAGGACTGTTGCACTTACCCTGAGAGACCAAGCTGGGAACTTGGGTCTCTTTTCTGCAGCTGTCTGGATGCCAGGGGCAGGGCACAGATGCCAGGCCTGGGCAAACAGGCGTGAGTGGCAAGGCTCCCGGAACTGTATCTGTGCACAGAAGTGGTGAGTGCTTGACATTTTAAATTTAAAACATTTGTCAAGATGCCAAGTGCTAGCCGGCCAGGGCTGGGACAGTGAGGAGAATGGGATTGTGGTCATTCCAGGATTCACAGGGTCTGTTTGGGGAGAAACAGCTTCTCCTGAAGTTGTACTTAGAAACTGGAATCCTGTGCAATGTGGCTGGTATCTCCCAGTTTCCAAGAAGCGTGCTTACATTTTATCTCACTTACTTATGTACTTAATTTAGCAACAGGGTTCAGTGTGCTTAAGCTGGCCTTAATGTAGCAGAAGATGACCTGAGCCTGCCTGGGGAACACAAACCCTTGCCTCTACCTCCCAAGTACTAGGATTATATCCCCATAATAGAAATGATCTCATTTCATAAATGTCTAGCCTTTTAAATTTTGCATTACAGAGTGGTGGTACACGTGTGTTTTTATCTATCTTCTAACTAGAAAATTGTATGATGTGCTAAAGCAAGTGTTTTAAAATTAAATTTTTCTCCCCATTTTCACCCCAATTCTGAAGAATCTTTTGGAGCTAGGGAAGAGTGCTGGCTTATTTGATTGGGAATCACTATTATAAATAAACAGTATTTTTAGGAATATCTCAGGCAACCCATTTATACAAGAGGTCTGTGTGCAAATTATTACTGAATTTTTTTATGAAGTTGTTGTTGGCATGAATGCTTTCCTTTAGGGGTCAAGAAGCAGAAGTTTCTTTTTTTATTATTAATAAAGACTCATTTTTTATCCATGTATCCCCTTGTTCAAATGCCCTTCCCCTCCCGCCCCTACAAGTCACTCTTCTCCCCATCTCATTATCTCCTCCCTGGCAAGGACAGGAGGTCCCAAGGTCCCAAGGTGGCTTAGTTCAGCAGCCACTCCAGGCAAATACACCTTCCTCATCCCCACATCAAGACTGGCTCAAGTGTTCCTCTGGAGGGAATGGCCTCCAAAGGAGGCAGAGGTTTCTAACAAAGGTTGTGTGTGGTGGGAATGTCTATATGCAGTGAAAATCATTCTGTGAATAAAGGAATTGTTTTGGCCTGTGTTAGGTGCTGTAGAAGTAGGCGGGGAAATTGAGTTTCAGGTATGAAGAGTGCAGAGTCAGACAGACTCCATCCAGTCGCCAAAGAAGAAACATGTAGGACTGCAGGCATGGGCCATGGGCCATGGCCATGTGGCCAGATAGATTAGTGGAAATGGGTTGAATTAAGATGAAGGAGCTAGCTAGCAATGTGCCTGAGACATAGGTCAAGCAGGATGAAATTAATATAAATATCTGAGTCCTTTTTGGGGGGTAAAAGCTGCCACGGGCAGGTGAGACCTCTGGTCCAAATGGATTTTAGGTTACGTGTGTACAGCCATTGAGCTATGTTACTTATGAGTTCACAGAACTGTATGAATGTTTGCTATGAAGTAGACTGGAAAATGACTAGTGATCGTCCCCATCCTGGACTACATCCCCTACAGCCACTTGTTTTTGCTTCTCTTTCCTTTAATGAGTGAAATCTGTGGCTAGAGAGATGGTTCAGAAGCCAAGAGTACTTACTGCTGTATGAGAGGACTGGAATTCCGCTCCCAGTATCCATTTTGTATAGCTCATCCATGCCTGTAACTCTATTCCAAGGGATCTAATGTCCCTTTTCTGGCCTCTGTGATCATCCGCACACACAGGTGCATATGCCCGCATAAGACACGCAGACACAGATGACACATAGACACAGAAAACACATAGATATGGACACAAGGACATCCCCACCCCCATACATACAAACCTTAAAAAAAAAATGGAAGTAGAACCTGACTAGGCTTGGTAGGTGTACTGGTAATCTTAACACTGAGAAGGTAGAGGAAGGAGGCTACATAGTAAACTTGAAGTCTACCTCAGCCACACCAGGACTCCACCTCAAAAAGAGCCCCTAAAGAAAAAAAGAAATAGTTCTGCATCTTTTGAATGTACTCTTAGTCATGTGATTGCTTTGTTGAAAGAAATAAGGAGAGCAGAGACTGACAAGTGCCTGCCTGTTGGCTGTCCCTGTCCTGTTGTTACTGCCCTTTGTTACTGTGTGTGAAAGTGTAGACTATTCTGCTATCCAGTGAAAGCCTTGGGAAGCCAAGGTCAGCAGGCCTGGATGAGGCCACAGAACAACTTTGCTAGCAAACTCTAGGGAGGGAGAGTGCAATCAGCTTGCATACCCCCATTCCGGAGACTCCCACCTGGTCCAGATGGGCCTGCCACATGTGTGTGTGTACTGCTTTGTGCTGCTTAGTTTCATTATATAAAAATGACCTGAATCAGACTGTATAAAATGTGTGTGTGTGTGTGTTTCCAACAGCTTACATTAAGGTCCCTGAATTGGTTCTCTGTGTTTGTAAACAAGTTTGTGGAACATGGTTGATTCATTCTGTATTTTCTATGGGCTTTTGAGAAATGACTGAATATTGGCGGTGAAGGTCATCTGCACCTCAAGGATTGAATTTACTATCTTGCCATTTGAAAAACTGTGGTGCAGATCAGCGAGATGGTCAGCAGGTAAAGGGCTCATCTCACAAGTTCAAGGCCCAAATTCCACTACAATCCACTTAGGAAGGAGAGAACCTGTTTCACAAAGTTGTCTCCTTGTCTCAACATGTATGATCTCAACACGTGTGATGTGATGTACCAGTGCACTCCTACTCCAATAATAATACTACATTTTAAATGGCAAGTGTCCCAGCCCTTATGGTGACTTGTTCATATGTCTGTAATTGTCATGTGGGACTTCTTGAGGCAAATTTCTCACCAGTCACATTTATGGAGAGCATTTGCTCAATTTAACATGTCTTTCTTTTAAGTTTTCTTTTGATGAATACTTTCTTAATTTTTAAATAGCTAAATTGATAAATCTGTTTTTCATAGTTAATGATTTTCATGCCTTTAAAAATAAATCATCCCCTACTACAAGGTTAAAAAAAAAGCTACTTAAGTTTTCTTTTTCAAAATAGAAGTTTTGTTTTGACATTTATGTCCTTAGTGCATCTGGAATTGGGTTTGGGATATGATGTGAGGGAGAAATTTAATTCTTCTTTTGCTACAATTACATTTTTCTATTGCTCTGCTTTTTTATTTTTAAATTTAATTCCATTTTATGGCTATAAGTGTTTTGCTTGCATGTATGTCTGTGCACCATGCACATAACTGGTTCCCATGGAGGCCAAATGAGGACATCAGATCCCAGAAACTGGCATTAGAGACAGTTGTGAGCTGCCATGTGGGTCCTGGGACTTGAACATGGTCCTCTGAAAGAGCAGCCCGTGTTCTTAGCCACTGAGCTCTCTGGCTGTATTGCTTTATTTATGGAAGTGATTTTTCCCTCACTGATGTAAGATGGCATCTCTGTCATTTCTATGACTGAAGTGTGTTTAACTTTATCCCCAAGGCAACAGTACCAAGAGGTGGGATCTTGTTATTTTTTAAAAAAATAAAATTTAACTGTCATTTTAAAATGATGTGTATATTTGTGTCTATGTATGTGTACATGTGCAAAGATTTCTATGAAGTTCAAAGGCTTCAGAGCCTTTAGAGCTGAAGTCTTAGGCAGTTGTGCGCCTTGACCAGCAAGGGGTATTAGGAACCAAACTGTACACTCTTTCAAAAAAAAAAAAAAGATTTATTGTTATTTAATGGTGCACTCTTTAAAAAAAGATTTATTATTATTTAATTATGTATATGTATGTGTGTCAGCAGAGGCTAGGCATTGGATCTCTTCTTGTGGCAGGAACTAGAGGAGGTTATGAGCTGTCTGATAAGGGTACTGGGAACTGAACTTAGGTCCTCTGTAAGATTAATTTTTTTTTAACTGCTGAGCCATCTCTCCAGCCCAATATGCTATTTTTTGTAGATATTATTTTAAAGTAATCTTTGAAATCAATCTTAATTACACGGTTAACTAGGTACTGTTTTCTCTTCTAGTTTCTAAGGCTTTCTTTCTTCCTTTCAGTAGCTGTATGAGTGCTGACCGTCACAATAGGAGCAGAAATAGTATTGGGGAAATCCCAGCCTGTGCCTGATTTTACAAAGAGTGTTTCTAGCATTTCTGATTTAGAATAAATAACTTTATAGTATGTCGGTTTGCTGTTATAGCTTCAATATTCGATGAGCCTGTTATTCTTTACTTTTTATAAATTAGTTTCAGGTGGATCTCTGTTTAGTTTTAAAGCCAGCCTCTTCTCTTCAAGGAGACTTGATTGCTGCCAAGTAGAGAATGACAAGAAGTATTTGGGTACTAGGCACACTACTCTTACTAGAATGTCAGGCTTTAATTCTCTACCAGTGGATAGAATAGAACAGAAATAGACATGTGACCAGCTCAATAGCTACATTTATACTTGTCATTTTCTTTTCTATATTTATAACTCTTTCCTCAATGAAAGCATGGTTTTATGATCCTTTATGTATTTAGTTATTTATTTCCTGGTAGGTATTCTGATTCTTACAACATTGGCAAAAAGTATAAGGAAGGGGTACACTTCGTCACTGTTCTGCTGCTGTGAAGAGACACCATGATCATGGCAACTCTTATAGAAGAAAGCATGTAAGTGGGCATGGCACAGTTTCTGAGGGTTAGTTCAGTATCATCATGGTGGGGAGCAGGGCAGACATAGTCTTGGAGAAGTAGCTGAGAGTGCTGCATCTGGATCCACAGGCAACAGGAGAGAGAGAGAGAGAGAGAGAGAGAGAGAGAGAGAGAGAGAGAGAGAGAGAGAGAGAGACAGACATTGGGCCTGGCTTGGGTTTCTGAAACCTTAAAGTCCACCCCAGTGATAAACTTCCTCCAACAAGGCCACCCCTCCCAGCCCCTCTAAGTAGTGCCTCTCCCCATGACTAAGCATTCAAATATGTAAGCATTCAAATAGGGGCCATTCTTACTCAGACCACCACAGGATGAGGTGGAGAAAGAACAGGGACTAAAGAAAGGAAGGGAAGTAGGAAAAAAGGTTTTGAGTACTTTTGTCTTGTTTTATAGAATTACTTATTTTTTCTAATACAACAAGAGCAGAAGGTCAGGGGAGGAGAATGTGTCCCATGGAAAACAGACCACAGGACACCTGCAGTGTGGGGGGATGAGTGACTGATAGGAGACCCAACCAGGTGTCCTGTTCTTTAACCTCTCAGGCGGCTCCTGGGAGCCTTTTATTTGTTTATTTTTTAAAAACAATACTGGGGATTGAACCTAATATCTGGCTCAGGCTGGACAAATGCTGTGCTACTGAGCTGTGTCCCCAGCACCCTGGCAGCCTTTTGATATCAAGCTCCTTGGTTACTGTGAAAAACAAAACAAAACAAAGCAACACCAAACAAATAAAACATCCAGAGATGGACAGTGAAATAGTGAAAACAGATTTAATTTAGGAGTAAAATAATAGGAGAAAAGAGGACTTGGTATAGATTTGGGCCCAATTTCAAATATCATGGACAAGTGGGAATTCATAGCTATGAAATGGGGTGAGATAGAGTCAATGGACAAAGTTTAGAGACAAGAAAATGTCAAGGTGACAGGCTCTGGCTAAACTGAGCTAGAAATCTTGCTGAAGGCAAGCCAAGACACCATCAAGGGATGGTAAAGAATAAAGAACACGACTAGTTAAAATGATCTAGCATCATTCTTAAACAAACTGAGCACTTTGGAAATGATCATGAGATTCCAAAAATCAGGCTTTTGAAAGAACGTCTGGGTTGAGTTTGGTTAAAAGGGATATTTGTCCCTGTTTTGGGAAGTGCTGTCTTGAGAAGCTGGGGAGATACAAAGTATGGTTTTTCACTGAGCTGCTTGTAGAGATGAGGGCAGTAGTTTGCATCCCTTCACTCTTGGCTGCACAAAGCCCTGGCCCTGGGTACCATGTGTGCACAGCAACACCATCTCTTGTTCAGTTTATGCTGACAGCTGTTCAGGTTAAAACTCTTCTCCAATTCAAATTCAAGCATCATCTCCTTGAATTCCCTGGAGACTGAGATATTAATATTTTACATAGAACGGCAGCAGGTTTGGCTTGGCCTCTCTAGTTTGCTTTTAGTTTTTTGAGACAGGGCCTCATGTAGTTCAGGTTGGCCTTGAACCCACTCAGCTGAGGGCCATGTACAAAGGCTGGGGATTCCCTAACTGTGGTCCCTAGTCAGGTCAGAGCAAGGAGGGGCTGGCATTGGAAGTGAAAATCCACAGTGCTTTCCCCATTGCTTTGTCTTAACACCTTCTTATTAAAGTTATCAAGAATCCTAAGTATGGGGCTGGGGAGGTGGCTCAGTGGATATGACCCTGGCTGAGCAGCGAAAGTTCTGGAATTTGGATTCCTAGAACCCATGTTGGTGTGTCGGCTGCCAGGATTTCCAGGAGAAGCTGGCTGTTTAGACCAGCTCATGTGGCAATCTCTGGTTTTATTTGACAGATCCTGACCTGGTGAATGATTGAGGAAAACATCTGCCTATGTGAACACTCTCACAGATCACAAACACAAGAACCCTAAAAAGCAACTTCTTTTTGTTTACTCATAGGCATAAACATCAACACTGACTTTAGTGCAAATTATATCTGTACGGTGCTTTTACTTCATTTCTGTCATACCTAGTTTGGAATTTGAAATTGTGAGAATTTTAAGCTTATTTTTGTACATTTCCTTGAAAACTTGTATTCCTATTACAGCTTGTGCCTATGAAACAAAATAACTTTATGAAGCAAAATTAACAGTGATGTCATTCTAAAGAGGAAGGTTAATTTTTTTAATGTTTCATACATTTTGAAATTATTTCAATTTTTTTTGGATTGTATACTTGAGTCAGAACCCAAGGGAGGTCCCCACATGGTGACTGGTTATGCCTTGTAAATTTATTTTAATTCACAAACTTCGATATTGTCTCTTTTGTGAGGAACTTACTGTTGTTTTTGCTGATTTTAATCCCACAATTGGTCCTCAGACCATTGCAAAACATAGATATTTACCTTATGATTCATAACAGTAACAAAATTACAGTTATGAAGTAGCAACAAAAATAATATTATGATTGTGGGTCACCATAACATAGTAACTGTATTAAAGGGTGGCAATGTTAGGAAGATTGGGAACCGCTGCCTAGACCATCTGGCTCCTCCCTATTGGCTGTATGTGAACAGACAGATTGTGAGGTCTGACTGGAATCAGATGCAATTTCTTCATAGCTAAGAGTGTTCTCTTGAGAGATGAGGCTTGCGGGCAGCAGCCTGGTTCTTGTTTGTGGTTCCTCTGGTGTTTCCCTGGGAAGCTGGTGGGAGTTGCTGGTGTGGAGTTTTAAGAGGCACCCCTCTTAACTCCAGCTTTGTGCTCTACTCTGACCTCTAGTGGAGCTGGCTTGTTAGAGCATACAGACCAAGTGCCTCCTGCTTTGTTGGGAGCAGGCACTGCATCAGCAAACCTGAGGCTCCTCGGGTCTTTCTCTGATGTCTAGGACTTGAGGAGTCAGAATTTCAGTTACTGCCCTGGAGTGATCAAGTGCATTTTGACCACCCAACCTTTCTTTTGCAAGTAAAAGAACCATTTTTTGTTTGTGGCTGGAGATGCAACTGTCCTTCCCTAGGCACAGCAAGTGGCCACAGATTTCACCTTGACCAATGTTAGCATTACTACATCCTTTTGGTTCAGAAACCCAGTGAGGGAATGAAGGGAGGTTAAGCATCTCCCTGTTGAGACATCTAGAGTTATAAGATTTCTGTGTTTTTTGGTCACATGCCTGGCAATAAATCAACACGGCGAAAGTCTCTGGAGCCATCATTGAGCTGCATTGTGCCTAGATTGAGCCAATGTACTTTCCTCTTAGGCTTATCACATTGAGTTTCTGTCACTTGGCACTTGTAAAAGCACTTGAGGTGGCTATGACTGTTTTTATGAGTAGAGAATCAAGTGTGAAACAGGTACACTATGGCACTCTCATTTCTGATACTCAGTACATTTGTACCAAGTGGTTTGAGTGACCATTTTGAAATGTCAGTCTTTACCCATGAAGGCAGGAAGCAGGTCTGTTTAACTCATTGCTTTCACTCACTGGCTGAGGATAAGTCCTTGGTAAATCTTGGTGGAATTCATAAGTAGTTGTGGGATTGTGTTAACTTGTATGGGTACTAGTTAGATAGAACCATTACTTGATACTAGTTAACTCTCCAGGAGAGTTGCGTTTTCTGAGTTATGCTGTAGGTAGTAGGGTAGAGTGGGACGAAGCTTACAATTTTGTGCAGGGAAAAAGGGGAAATTGTGTATGCATTGATGTGAGAGAGAAAGCAAATTCTTCTGGATGTTTAACTGCTGCTAGAATTATGTGGTGACTAGAGGAATGTTCACTGTTTAAATTCTTTCAACATTTCTGTGTTTAAGAATAACCAAAATAAAAAGTTACCAAAAGAAAAATGATTATGGATATCTAGTGGATACTTCATGTTTATCCAACCTTAAACCAACTTTCAGCTCCTAAATCATAGAGTGAGCATCAGATAAAAACCATCCACTTACAAAGTAAGTATTTGTTTTCTATAAAAATTTCCCAAGAGTTCTTTTTAAGTGATAGGAACATAGCCCCAGATACTGGGAAAGCTGGGAGTTTGAGGCCTGGCTAGGCAACATAGCAGACCCTCATCTCAAAGAGAAAGGAATGATAAGATAGTAACAGTAATTAAAATGGTCCATGAAGGGCTCAGAGAGGTGGTTCAGTGGTTAAGAGCACTTGCTGCTCTTCCAGAGGACAAGGTTCAGTTCCCAGTACCCACATGACAACTCACAACTTTCTGTAACTCTAGCTTGGGGATCTATGCCCTTTTCCAGCTTCTGTGGGCACAAGGTATGCTTGAGGTGCACAGACATAAATGCAAGCAAAACACCCGCATACATAAACAAATAATAAGATATTTTAAAGAATGACCCAGTGAAGAGGCCAAGTTCATCTATAGAGGAAATTGGAATTAGCTTAAGAGAGCCTTTCCTTCCCTCCTTCCCTCCCTCCTTCCTTCCTTCCTTCCCTCCTTCCCTCCTTCCTTCCCTCCTTCCCTCCCTCCTTCCTTCC
>PVIH01032044.1:0-10114 GCA_004025045.1 Sigmodon hispidus
ACAAGGGGTTCTCAGGGGCTTTCTTTCTCTTTTTTGGAGGCAGGAGTGAGCATCATCCTGTTCTTCATTTGTATTTTGGTCCCAAAATGTAAATACAATTTTCTATGTTACTTTTTTGTGGTAACTACAAGATGAATATTTTAATTAGATAAGTTATACAAAAAGGAAAAACTCACGTCTAAATAAAAAGCAAAAAAAATTCTACCTGCTGAGCCTTTCTTCCTCATTTTGTCAGGGAAGAGATATCATTCACAAGATGCTTCTTTATTCTTGGGGCCTATGCTGCCACTGATGGAGCTGCTTCAGCACTCTGTGAGCACCACACATTTATGCTATACAGCCTAACAGAGGTTGGGGTTATGATATACAGCTGAACAGGGAGGGGGACTTATGGTGTGCATCTGAACTTAGGATGCAGGTTTAGCTAGTCTCAATGGAGCAGTCTTTTTTTTTTTTTTCAAATTTTCTTTTTTCTTTTTCCTTCTTTATTTTGTATTTATCAAAAAAAAAAACAGTAAAATGAATTTAAAATCAATGGAGCAGTCTTAAGGTAGCAAGCATTTTTGGTGGTGAGGGGAGCTAAGAAGGACATTTCTGTATAGTCAACATTCACACTTGGACCAAAGGAAGACTGCCGTCCTCAGAGCCTCATCTGGGAAAGACTACCATTCTTATGATTCTGATGCACTGGGGTCCTTGACATGGCCTTACCTATGTCAGACAACGTACATTAACTCAGGACTTCAGTTGCTCCCTGTAGGCCTAGCCTTAAAGGATAGCATAGCAGGACCAGAGAGGAATTTTAGAGACAGCCTTGACATCAGACATAGTAAGGAGCATGTGTTAGGGCTAGTGCTCACTCTTGTCCTGAAAGGCCTGAGGCTGAGCTAGTAATGCCATTATACTGTTAGAAGCTGATTCTGGGGCTGGAGAGATGGCTCAGAGGTTAAGACCACTGACTGTTTGTTCCTCCAGAGGACCTGAGTTCAATTCCCAGCAACCACATGGTGACTCACAACCATTTATAATGACATCTGGTGCCCTCTTCTGTATACTGTATATATAATAAATAAATATTTTTTTAAAAAAACCCTGTGATTCAGAGATGCAGTAGTATAGCCATATGAAAGAACTTCAAGGGAGCAGAAAAGGATTTAAAACCCAGGTTCTCTGACTACAAGCTGTAAGACCTGCTGGCTCTTAACTCCCCTTGCAGGTGTGAAGGACCCAGGTAGGTCTTAGTCTTCTGTTTGCGTCCTGAGATCTTGAAGAAGTTGGCTCTGGCTGTGCTGCACAACTTTAAAGGAACGGGCTTGGCTCGGCTCTACCCCTCCATTTATCCACTGGGTCAGACCTACATCAAGCCTGCACCTCACAGCTACCCGGTTCTATAGTCCTCTCCTAAATAGGACATAGTTGCCTCATGGTCTAGACTCTCCTTTGCTCCACACATTGTTTTGCTGGATTGAGTTGTCAGGTTTAGGGAAATTAAAGTTAATTACAGAAATGTGTATTTGATGAGTGATTATACCTGGAGTTTGTAAGTCAGTTCTTTGCCTCTTGTTGTTAAACATGTTGCAAAAATTCTAACTGATCTTATAATAAAAACTCAGAACCAGATACTGGGACAAATCTGAAATCAGAAAGACAGAGGAACACAGCCACTTCCCACCTTGCCAATAGCTCAGGCCGGAAAAAGGTAGATCCTTTCCCCACAAATCCTCAGACTAAATGGGGGAAGCAAGCTGCAAGATGAAATGGAAGGGGAGAACTCCTGTGTTCTCCTGCCTTATATTCTTTACCCAGCCATATCACTTCCCAGTTCAAACTTTCTAGTGCTGGGATTAAAGCCCTGTGCTTCCCAAGTACTGGGAACAGAGTATGGGATCCCAAGTGCTGGGATTAAAGGTGTGTCATCACCACCTGGCTCTTTTTCTCCTGGACTGGATCAATCTCAGTTCAGTGTGGCCTGAACTTACAGAGATCCAGATGGATCTCTATCTCCCAGTACTAGGATTAAAGGTGTTTGTCACCATTACCTGACTTCTATAGCTAACCTGTGGCTGGCTCTGTCTTCTGATCTTCAGGCAAGCTTTACAATATATCGCCACAGGTACTTGTATTAGATCTTGCTGAGTATGTACCTGCTCCATGCCAGGCCCCCTTTGGTCCTGATGCACTGTCATTTCTCACAAGAATTCCAGGGAGTCAGTCATGATTCTGGTTTTATTTTTGTTAGTGGAGAGTGAGGCAAAGTTTAGTTTATCTAGCTTAGGTTGGCCTTAATCATTGAATGATCTTCTTGCTTCAGCCTCAGAAATACTAGGATTATAGGCAAATACCACCATGCCTTGCTCCATTTTAAAAATAAGACTAGCCAGGTATAGTAGCACAGGCCTTTAATATCAGTACTCAGGAGACAGAAGAAGGTGAATTTTTGAGTTTGAGGCCAGCCTCATCTACAGATTGAGTTCCAGGACAGCCAGAAGTATTAATAGAAAACTCAGTCTCAAAAAAACTGAATAAATAAGAAAACTAAAGTACAGAGAATTCTATTATTGTCCTATTTAGGACAGGGACAGTGTGGGTGTGTACAGATACACTTGTGCCTGTGTTTGGAGGCTAGAACCTTGAAGTTGGCTGGTTACCTCTCCCTGCCTGCAAGCACTGGAATTATAGGTGTGTGTGTGTGTGTGTGTGTGTGTACAGAGAAGTTAGGATCTAACCTGAGATCATAGAATTTGTCCTGGGCTAGATGCCGTGTGGTTGCCTGAGTTTGGTCACCTGCTGCCCTGAAATGTACTTTCTCAGTCATCACAGAAGCAGACCCTCAAGACCACAGTCACTGCCGAGAATTTCTGGTTGCTGCATGGAACTGACAACCTGACAGAATCAATCCTCTATGTGGCTTGGCACCTTGCTGATGCCCATTACCTCCTTGAGTCTCTCTAACTGTTCAGAGAAATGTGACAATTTATCTACAAAAATCCCCAGGACTTCCCCCTTTTTGTGACACCATCTGTCTGAATGATTCTCAAAGACTAACAGAGTTCCAGCCATCCAAGTTTCAACGCCCACCCCCCAAAAAAACTTCTCAAGCATGTTCTGTACCCAGAGTGCACATTTTTTTTAATTAAAGATTTATTTATTTTTATTTTACATTCAGTGGTGTTTTGCCCTGAAGCTAGGGTTACAGCCACTTGTGAACTGCCATGTGGTTGCTGGGAATTGAACCCAGGTCCTCTGGAAGAACAGTCAGTGCTCTCAACCACTGAGCCATCTGTCCAGCCCCCAGAGTGCACATTTTTAAAAAGGCAGCAGAAGGGTTTTAGCCTGAATGTGTCCTCTTCCCCTCCCCGACCAGTTCTGATGTTGAAATCCTAAAATCCAGCATGATGGTGTTAGGGGGCAGGGCCTTTGGAGGTAACTAGGTCATGACAGCTTTAGCTTTTTGTACGAGAAATGCAAGCCTGGCATGGTGGCACATACTGTAATCCCAGCCCTCAGAAGACTGAGGATTATAAATTCAGACCAGCCTGGGTTACATGAGACCATATCTAAAATTTTTAAAAATTAAAAAGGTCAGGGCTGGAAAGTGTGGAGATATGTTATATATTTAATAAAACCAGTCTGGAATATCAAAGAAGAAATCTACTGGCAGTCAATCCAGAAAGGTCAGAGAGTGGTAACTCACACCTTTAATTCCAGCAGATCTGAGTTAGGCCAGCTTGGTTTACAGAGGGAGTTCCAGGCTCCCAGGCAGGCAGTGGTGGTGCCATGCCTTTAATCCCATAAATTCAGAGACTGATCTTTCTATGTTTCTCTGAGTTCAAGGCTAACTACCAAATAGTAATAACACACACCTTTAATCTTAACCTGGGCAAAGAAGGTGTTTAAGGCAGGCTTAGAAAGATTCATTCTGTAGAAGTGATGAGCGAGGCTGAGGAAGCTGGAAGACAGCTGGGTGAGATTTGACTGTGGTGTTCCTCTCTTTGATATTGCAGCCTTTCCCCAATATCTGGCTCTGAGTTTGCTTTATTATAACCAGAATTCATGCTACAGGAAAGTCTGATCATCACATGCCCATGGGTGGGGTCCATTGCAGTCCCATCAGTGATTAAACAGCTATGGCCCTTGTCTTCAAGAAGCCATGTAGTAGGGGCTAGAGAGATGGTTCAGTGGTTAAGAGAATTGCTCTTGCAGAGGACCTTGGTTTGGTTTGTAGTGACTCCCAACCATTGGTAACTCTGGTTCCAGGGGATCTGATACCCTCTTCCAGCCTCCAGTGGCAACCAAGCAAACCAAGAGCACACATGCACACTTGAAGCAAACACTTACATACATAAAAGTAAATCTGAAAAAAATAAGTAAAGCTGTGTAGTATAGAATAATCAAATGACAGGGCTGGAGAGATGGCTCAGGGGTTAGGAGCACTGGCTGTTCTCCCAAAGGACTGGGGTTCAGTTCCCAGCATCCGCATGGCAGCTCACAACTGTCTGGAACTCCTGTCCCAGAAATCTGATACCTTCATATCAATGCACATAAATAAAGCTAAATATGTTTTTAAAAAAGAATTAAGTGACTCCATAAGCAGTTATTTAAAATATAATTTCAAGGTTAAGTAGATGACTCAATGAGAAAAGCACTTGCCACATGAGCATGGGGACCGGAGTCCAGATCCCCTGAACTCATGTAAAACCCAGTCATGGCTACAGTTGTATCTGTAACCCCAGTGCTGTGCAGGATGTAGATCACCTAGCTCCTGAACCTGAAGAGGCCTTGTATGGACAGAATGAGGAGGAGAGCAGAACACCTGATGCCCTCCTCTGGCTTCCATGAACACAACTCAAACTAAAAACAATAACACTCCAGTATCTCTGAGCCAGAGTGGAAGACCAGTCCTGTTAACCAGCTCTCAGGAGTGGGAGATTGCAAGTTCAAAGCCAGCCTGGGCAACAGAGTAAAACCCTGTTTCAGAAAAACAAGGCCTGGTGGTGGTACATGCCTTTAACCTCAGCACTCCAGAGGCAGAGCTGTGTGAATTTGAGGTCAACTTGGTCTACAGAGTCAGTTCTGGGACAGCCAGGGCTGCACAAAGAAATGTTGCCTCAAATAATAAAAAAAAAAAAAGTAAAACAAGAAACAATTAGCAGAGCACTTGCAATTACATGTGACTTGTTGACTGTCAATTATTACTGTATCCCAATATGCCACAAAAGACATTCAAAAGTAACAGCTCTTCAGTTCTCTTTCAGCTTTTGGTTTTTGAGACAGGGTTTCTCTGTATATCCCTGTCTGTTCTGGAACTCTTTCTCTAGACCAGGCTGGCCTCAAACTTAGAGAGCTGCCTGTTTCTGCCTCCCAAGGGCTAGAATTAAAGGCATGCACCACCACACCGTTTAACAACTCTCACCTTCGTGCTACAGACATGATTTACAGGTTAAGAGCACTGATTGATTTTTTTCAAGGACCCAGGCTCAATTCCCAGCACCCACATGGCGGCTCACAACTAACTGCCTGTAATTCCATTCCAGAGGATCCAATGCCCTCTCTGATCTCCACAAGCACCAGGACATATGCACAGACATACAGTCAAGCAAAATACCCATACACATACAAATTTTTTAAATTAAAACTTTTCCATTATGTAGTTTTACTGATGGAGAAGAGAGGGAAAGATGGACAGAGACTTGGATGTCCCCAGAGGATGAGGATAGGAGAAGTAAGGCTGGGACGGGTTCCATAGCCACCCAGGGAGTCCTAAAGTTCTTAAGAATGCCCATCTGGGCTCGTGAGATGGCTCAGCAGGTAAAAGCCCTTGCTGCCAAGACTGACAACTTCTCTTTGATCCTTGGGACCCACATGGTACAAGGAGAAACCAAATTCAGTGAGTTGTCCTCAGAGACCACATGAACATAGTGGCATTTCCTCCATGATTAAATAAATGACTATTAGATATGCCTACAAGACAGAAGTGATGTTAAAGGCTCTCGGTTGTAGTGGCATGCACCTTTAATCCCAGCACGGGGAGGCAGAGGCCGCCAGATCTCTGTGAGTTTGAGGCCAGCCTGATCTTCAAAGTGAGTTCCAGGACAGCCAGGGCTGTTACACAGAGAAGTCGAGGTCTTAGTTATTCTTCTGTTGTTGTGATTAAAGTTTCAGTGTTGAGTCCATAAACATCATGGCAGGAAGTGTAGCAGCAGGCAAGCATGGCTCTGGAGCAGTAGCCAGGAGCTTATATTTTGATCCATAGGCAAGAGGCAGAGAGAGCTAACCAAGGATGGGCATGTGCGTTTGAGACCTCCAAGCCCATCCCCAGTGACATCTTCTCAAAGAAGACTGCACCTCCTACCCCTTCCCAAATAGTTCCTGCTGTGAGATGTTTGATTACACTGTGTAAAGATATGTCACTGTGATTGGTTTAATAAAGAGATGAGGGGCTGGAGAGATGGCTCAGCAGTTGGGAATGCTGGCTGCTCTTCCAGAGGACCTGGGTTCAATTTCTAGCACCCACATGGCAGCTCACAACTGTCTGTAACTCCAGTTTCAGAGGATCTGACACCTTCACATCAATGTACATAAAATAAAGTTAAATTATTTTTAAAAAGTATGGGTTAAATTATAAGAACTAGCTAGAAACAACCCTAAGCAGGGCTAGAGAGATGGCTCAGTGGTTAAGAGCACTGACTGCTCTTCCAAAGGACCCAAGTTCAACTTTCAGCACCCACAAGGCAGCTCACAACAGTCTGTAATTCCAAGATCTGACACCTTTACACAGTTACACATGCAGGCAAAACACCAATTCACACAAAATAAAGATAAATATTTTTTTTTTTTTTTTTTTTTTTTTTTAAAACTTTATTTATTTATTTATTTGCCTTGGTGTTTGCCTGGAACTGGAACTACAGACAGTTGTTAGCTGCCATGTGGGTGCTGGGAATCGAACCTGGGTCCTCTGGAAGAGCAGACGGTGCTCTTAACCGCTGAGCCATCTCTCCAGCCCCGATAAATATTTTTTTAAAAAGTAAAAAATGTGCTTGTGTTGTGATATTGGTCATCTCTTATCTAAGCTTAGGCACCTTTTCTGGTGCCATGAGTCCCCATTCTCCCAGATGACGGCCAGTGTGACTAGTCTGATGAGGCGATTCCAGACTTTGAGCACACAAGGAAGTGGTCCAGACAAGAGCAACCCAGCTAATGACAAACTGGATGTCTGTTCAAAGGTACAGGGTTTGGGTGGGTTTTCATGCCCCTAGCTAACTGATTCAACACAATGACTTCTTCTGAGTATCCTGTCTTTCTCTCCTTTAGGGCATTCTAGAAGGATGTGTTTCAGAATTACTACTGGATGAGTTTAAAGCCACTTCTGGGCCACTTCCTAACCTTGTCTGGACTTGGACAGTTTGGCTTACCCCTTCCAGTCTCTGTCTGTCCTCTTAAACTAAAGGCTGGCTTTCTCCCTCAAGGCTCATGGGAGCCGGCTCAGTGGGAAGGGTTGCTGTACATAAGTAGGGTCTTAGTTGGGATCCCAAATACCTATGTAAAAGCTGAGTGTGGGCATATGTGCCTGTAACCTCAGTGCTGAAGGGGGAGGAATCGGGAGGATTCTCCAGGGAGTCACTGGCCAGTCTGTTTAGCTGAAACAGTGTACTTCAAGTTCAGTGGGAGACCCTGTATTAAAAAAAGAAAAAAAGTAAATGCTAGAGAGATGGTTTAGCAGTTACTCTATTTGCTGCCTTTCTAGAGGACCCATGTTCAATCACCAACACCCACATTAGGCAGCTCACAACTACCTGTAACTCCAGCTCCAGGGAATCTGCACACATTGGGAAGTGTATCTACGTGCACGCACAAACACACACACACACACACACACACACACACACACACACACAAACACAAACTGCCCATAGAAAAACTGCTGTATAAAATGTACTTCAGACCATACTTGAGACTGTGTTGTAAAAGCAGGAATAATTCATGACCTTGAACTATTCTGAAGCATAATAGAGCCTGCCCAGTTCACAAATAATTGGAGTAGTACACCAAAGTATTTCTTATCAAATAGATGGTTGGGGATATACTTTACCAACTTAGTTTGGACACTCCTGACCAGTTGTGAAGGGAAAGGAATATCCAGAAAATTCTATAACTTTCTCAGCATCCTCTGGGTTTCCCCCCTGTCTGGATGAGGGAGGAAGAGTGTGCTCTACTTTAAAGACAAAATCATTTCAGCTGGGCAGTGTGAGTTTCAATTTTTTTAAACTTTATTTAATTATTTGCCTTGGTGTTTGTCTGGAACTGGAACTACAGACAGTTGTGAGTGGCCATGTTGGTGCTGGGAATCGAACTCTAGTCCTCTGGAAGAGCTGTCAGTGCTCTTAATCGCTGAGCCATCTCTCCAGCTCCAAGTTTCAATTTTTTTGATGTCAGTCCACAATATAAAAGTCACTGCATGTGAGCATTTGACTCAAAAAGAAAACATGAAGATCCTTAAAATATTATATTAGAAAGGCAATCTCATGATCAGAGGGTTTAGTCACTTATCCTAGATCACAATTCTAGTTAAGTTGTAGTGTTTGGGTTTGATGGTGGCTACTGACAACTGAACACTTAACCTGTGCCAGCCATTCATTACACCGAGTTGTCTGTTCTGTTTTGGTTTTGAGACAGAGTCTTTTTTTTTTAAAAAAAAAAAAAAACTTTATTTATTTACTTATTTGCCTTGGTGTTTGCCTGGGACTGGAACTACAGACAGTTGTTAGCTGCCATGTGGGTACTGGGAATCGAACCCGGGTCCTCTGGAAGAGCAGACGGTGCTCTTAACCGCTGAGCTGCCTCTCCAGCCCCCGAGACAGAGTCTTTAATGTGCCCATATGGCCTTGAACACGAGATAATGTTCTGATGCTGGATTTCCATAAAGAACCACCACACATGTGTGTTGAGTTCTTTTTGGGGGGAATAGGGGGCCCATTTTAAGACTAGGTTTCTCTGTGTAGTCCTAGCTGTCCTGGAACTCGATGTGTGGACCAGGCTTGCCTTCAACTCTGAGGTCTGTGAAGCGTTAATCTAATTAATTTTTATCAATAAAATATTGGGAGTCAAATATCAGAGTAAGAATCCGAAAGATCAGAGAAGCAGGGAGTGGCCACTAGTTGCCACTACCTCCTCTATTCCTCCATCCAAAAGGGCAGACAGGGATCTTCTCTCTGCTCCACCTTACTACTTCCTGTCCCCTCTCTGTGAACAGTCCTCCAAACCTCTATGGTTAGTTGTAGGGCGCGTTTTGCCTCTGCACAGCTTGCCAGCGCCGCTTATGCTAATTAGGCATCGAGTAGTGACTAATCCGATGTGCCTATGGCATTGAGAAAGGACCTATCCGATACAGTCCTCAAATATGTTAATGAGCCATTACTTTGGGCCAATCACCAGCCATATGCTAATGAGACTACTTTGAACCAATCATTGGCTGTATGTTAATGAGGCATTGTGTTGCGCACCAATCAGGCGCCAGGCTCCCCTATATAAGCAGGCTGAATTTCAGGCTCTGCGTCTTCTTTCCATCATCTTTCAACTGAGCTGCACTCCAATAAAGTGTGATCCGAGAAGAATCGTGCGTTGTGGTGACTCGTCATTCTGCAGGACAGAGGCGGCTCGCCGCAGACTGGTGCCGAAACCCGGGAACTCTTCGCGCCTTCGCAGAGAAGACCGATTCAGAACTCGACACACGGAGTGGACCGACACCCGGAGAGGATCGTCGGAGTAGACCGACGCCCGGAGAGGATCGTCGGAGAGGACCGACGCCCGGAGAGGATCGTCGGAGTGGACCGACGTACGAAGAGGATCGTCGGTGAGTAGTCCATCCAGATATGCGTGTCCTCCTAGGAGGTCTGGAGCCTGAAATTTTTGCTGCAATATTTTTCATCATAGTTGTCCTTATTTTTCTCGCCTGCGTGTGGCTGCGGTGCCATCAACCAGGCAAGGAGTGCCTTCCCTGGCCGTGCGATAAATCAGACGTGTGTCCGATCTAGTAAGTCGCTCATAGATAAGAGCGCAGGATGGGGAACAAATTGTCTGCCGATCACACGACTGAGTTCCACGAGCCTATTCAGGC
>PVIH01032045.1:0-10113 GCA_004025045.1 Sigmodon hispidus
TAAGAGAGATGTTGATTAAACTCTTCATTTGAACACATGTGTTTTTGTCATTAGTGTCCATACACATGCTTTCTCACACAGAACATTAAGAGAGATGTTGCTTCCACTCCTTGTTTGAACACATGTGTTTTTCTCATTAGTGTCCATACAGAGGCTTTCTCAAAAGCAGCATTAAGAGAGATGTTGCTTCCTCTACTCACTTGAACACTGTTTCTCATCGTACTACATACACATTCCTTCTCACACAGTTTATTAAGTGAGATGTTGCTTCCCCTCCTTGTTGAAAACTTGTGTTTTTCTCATCAGCATCCATATACACTCTTTCTCACATAGAGCATTGAGAGAGATTTTGATTCCACTCTTCATTTTAACACATGTGTTTTTCTGATCAGCATTCATACACATGCTTTCTCCCACAGAGCAGTAAGGGAGATGTTGCTTCTACTCCTTGTTTGAATACATGTGTATTTCTATTTAGTGTCCATACACATGCTTTCTCACACAGTACATTAAGAGAGATGTTGCTACAACTTCTTGTTTGAACACATGTGTTTTTCTTATTATTGTCTATATACATGCTTTCTGACATAGAGCATAAATAAAGCTTATGCTTCTACTCCTTGCTTGAACAGATGTGTTTTTCTCATTAGTGTCCAAACTGAGGCTTTCTCAAAAGCAGCATTTAGAGAGATGTTGCTTCCTCTCCTCATTTGAACACATGTGTTTTTCACATTAGTGTCTATACACAAGCTTTTCCACACACAGCATTTATTGAAATGGAGATGTTGCATCCTCTTCTTGTTTGAACACATGTGTTTTTGTCATTAGTGTCCATACACATGCTTTCTCACACAGAACATTAAGAGAGATGTTGCTTCCACTCCTTGTTGGAACACTTGTGTTTTTCTCATCAGCGTCCATATACACAATTTCTCACATAGAGCATTAAGAGAGATGTTGATTACACTCTTCATTTGAACACATGTGTTTTTCTCATTAGCGTCTATAAGGAGGCTTTCTCAAAAGCAGCATTTAAAGAGATGTTGCTTCCTCTCCTCATTTGAACACATGTGTTTTTCTCATTAGTGTCTATACACATGCTTTCCAACACGAAACATTTATTGAAATGGAGATGTTGCTTCCACTTCTTGTTTGAACACATGTGTTTTTGTCATTAGTGTCCACACACATACTTTCTCACACAGAGCATGAAGAGAGATGTTTCCTCCACTCATTGTTTGAACACATGTGTTTTTCTCATTAGCGTACATATACACAATTTCTCACATAGATCATTAAGAGAGATGTTGATTACACTCTTCATTTGAACACATGTGTTTTTCTCATTAGCGTCTATAAAGAGGCTTTCTCAAAAGCAGCATTTAGAGAGATGTTGCTTCCTCTCCTCATTTGAACACTTGTGTTTTTCTCATTAGTGTCTATACACAAGCTTTCCCACACAGAGCATTTATTGAAATGGAGATGTTGCTTCCACTTCTTGTTTGAACACATGTGTTTTTGTCATTGGTGTCCATACACATGGTTTCTCACACAGAACATTAAGAGAGATGTTGCTTATACTCCTTGTTTTAACACATGTGTTTTTCTCATTAGTGTCCATACAGAGGCTTTCTCAAAAGCAGCATTTAGAGAGATGTTGCTTCCTCTCCTCATTTGAACACATGTGTTTTTCTCATTAGTGTCTATGCACAAGCTTTTCCACACAGAGCATTTACTGAAATGTAGATGTTGCTTCCACTCCTTGTTTGAACACATGTGTTTTTCTCATTAGTGTCCATACAGAGGCTTTCTCAGAAGCAGCATTTAGAGAGATGTTGCTTCCTCTCCTCATTTGAACACATGTGTTTTTCTCATTAGTGTCTATACACATGCTTTCCCACACAAAACATTTATTGAAATGGAGATGTTGCTTCCACTTCTTATATGAACACATGTGTTTTTGTCATTAGTGTCCATGCACATGCTTTCTCACACAGAACATTAAGATAGATGTTGCTTCCACTACTTGTTTGAACACATGTGTTTTTCTGATCAGCATTCATACACATGCTGTCTCCCACAGAGCAGTAAGGGAGATGTTGCTTCTACTCCTTGTTTGAATACATGTGTATTTCTATTTAGTGTCCATACACATGCTTTCTCACACAGAACATTAAAAGAGATGTTGCTTCCACTTCTTGTTTGAACACATGTGTTTTTCTTATTATTGTCTATATACATGCTTTCTCACATAGAGCATAAATAAAGTTTATGCTTCTACTCCCTGCTTGAACAGATGTGTATTTCTCATTAGTGTCCATACAGAGGCTTTCTCAAAAGCAGCATTTAGAGAGATGTTGCTTCCTCTCCTCATTTGAACACAAGTGTTTTTCTCATTAGTGTCCATACAGAGGCTTTCTCAAAAGCAGCATTTAGAGAGATGTTGCTTCCTCTCCTCATTTGAACACATGTGTTTTTGTCATTAGTGTCCATACACATGCTTTCTCACACAGAACATTAAGAGAGATGTTGCTTCCACTCCTTGTTTGAACACATGTGTTTTTCTCATTAGTGTCCATACAGAGGCTTTCTCAAAAGCAGCATTAAGAGTGATGTTGCTTCCTCTACTCATTTGAACACTGTTTGTTTCTCATCGTACTACATACACATTCCTTTTCACACAGTTTATTAAGTGAGATGTTGCTTCCCCTTTTTGTTGAAAACTTGTGTTTTTCTCATCAGCATCCATATACACTCTTTCTCACATAGAGCATTGAGAGAGATGTTGATTCCACTCTTCATTTGAACACATGTGTTTTTCTGATCAGCATTCATACACATGCTGTCTCCCACAGAGCAGTAAGGGAGATGTTGCTTCTACTCCTTGTTGGAATACATGTGTATTTCTATTTAGTGTCCATACACATGCTTTCTCACACAGAACATTAAGAGAGATGTTGCTTCCACTTCTTGTTTGAACACATGTGTTTTTCTTATTATTGTCTATATACATGCTTTCTCACATAGAGCTTAAATAAAGTTTATGCTTCTACTCCCTGCTTGAACAGATGTGTTTTTCTCATTAGTGTCCATACAGAGGCTTTCTCAAAAGCAGCATTTAGAGAGATGTTGCTTCCTATCCTCATTTGAACACATGTGTTTTTCTCATTAGTGTCTACCAAGCTTTCCCACACAGAGCATTTACTGAAATGTAGATGTTGCTTCCACTCCTTGTTTGAACACAAGTGTTTATCTCATTAGTGTCCATACAGAGGCTTTCTCAAAAGCCGAATTTAGAGAGATGTTGCTTCCTCTCCTCATTTGAACACATGTGTTTTTCTCATTAGTGTCTATACACAAGCTTTCCCTCACAGAGCATTTATTGAAATGGAGATGTTGCTTCCACTTCTTGTTTGAACACATGTGTTTTTGTCATTTGTGTCCATACACATGCTTTCTCACACAGAACATTAAGAGAGATGTTGCTTCCACTCCATGTTTGAACACTTGTGTTTTTCTCATCAGAGTCCATATACACACTTTCTCACATAGAGCATTAAGAGAGATGTTGATTACACTCTTCATTTGAACACATGTGTTTTTCTGATCAGAATTCATACACATGCTTTCTCCCACAGAGCATGAAGAGAGATGTTTCTCCCATTCCTAGTTTGAACACATGTGTTTTACTCATTAGCGTACATACACAGGGTTTCTCAAACAGAACATTAGGGAGATGTTGCTTCAACTCCTCATTTGAACACTTTTTGTTTCTCATCATACTACATACACATTCTTTCTCATACAGTGCATTATGTGAGATGTTGCTTCCCCTTCTTGTTTGAACACTCGTGTTTTCCTCTTCAGCGTCCATATACACTCTTTCTCACATAGAGCATTAAGAGAGATGTTGATTCCACTTTTCATTTGAACACATGTGTTTTTCTGATCAGCATTCATGCACATGCTTTCTCACACAGAACATTAAGAGAGATGTTGCTTCCCCTCCTTGTTTGAACACATGTGTTTTTCTCATTAGTGTCCATACAGAGGCTTTCTCAAAAGCAGCATTTAGAGAGATGTTGCATCCTCTCCTCATTTTTACACATGTGTTTTTCACATTAGTGTCTATACACAAGCTTTCCCACACAGAGCATTTATTGAAATGGAGATGTTGCTTCCACTTCTTGTTTGAACACATGTGTTTTTGTCATTAGTGTCCATACACATGCTTTCTCACACAGAACATTAAGAGAGATGTTGCTTCCACTCTTTGTTTGAACACATGTGTTTTTCTCATTAGTGTCCATACAGAGGCTTTGTCAAAAGCAGCATTTAGAGAGATGTTGCTTTGTCTTCTCATTTGAACACATGTGTTTTTCTCATTAGTGTCTATACACAAGCTTTCCCACACAAAACATTTATTGAAATGGAGATGTTGCTTCCACTTCTTGTTTGAACACATGTGTTTTTCTTATTATTGTCTATATACATGCTTTCTCACATAGAGCATAAATAAAGCTTATGCTTCTACTCCTTGCTTGAACAGATGTGTTTTTCTCATTAGTGTCCAAACTGAGGCTTTCTCAAAAGCAGCATTTAGAGAGATGTTGCTTCCTCTCCTCATTTGAACACATGTGTTTTTCTCATTAGTGTCTATACACAAGCTTTTCCACACACAGCATTTATTGAAATGGAGATGTTGCTTCCTCTTCTTGTTTGAACACATGTGTTTTTGTCATTAGTGTCCACACACATACTTTCTCACACAGAGGATGAAGAGAGATGTTTCCTCCACTCATTGTTTGAACACATGTGTTTTTCTCATTAGCGTACATATACACACTTTCTCACATAGATCATTAAGAGAGATGTTGATTACACTCTTCATTTGAACACATGTGTTTTTCTCATTAGCGTCTATATAGAGGCTTTCTCAAAAGCAGCATTTAGAGAGATGTTGCTTCCTCTCCTCATTTGAACACTTGTGTTTTTCTCATTAGTGTCTATACACAAGCTTTCCCACACAGAGCATTTATTGAAATGGAGATGTTGCTTCCACTTCTTGTTTGAACACATGTGTTTTTGTCATTGGTGTCCATACACATGGTTTCTCACACAGAACATTAAGAGCGATGTTGCTTATACTCCTTGTTTTAACACATGTGTTTTTCTCATTAGTGTCCATACAGAGGCTTTCTCAAAAGCAGCATTTAGAGAGATGTTGCTTCCTCTCCTCATTTGAACACTTGTGTTTTTCTCATTAGTGTCTATGCACAAGCTTTCCCACACAGAGCATTTACTGAAATGTAGATGTTGCTTCCACTCCTTGTTTGAACACATGTGTTTTTCTCATTAGTGTCCATACAGAGGCTTTCTCAGAAGCAGCATTTAGAGAGATGTTGCTTCCTCTCCTCATTTGAACACATGTGTTTTTCTCATTAGTGTCTATACACATGCTTTCCCACACAAAACATTTATTGAAATGGAGATGTTGCTTCCACTTCTTGTTTGAACACATGTGTTTTTGTCATTAGTGTCCATACACATGCTTTCTCACACAGAACATTAAGATAGATGTTGCTTCCACTACTTGTTTGAACACATGTGTTTTTCTGATCAGCATTCATACACATGCTGTCTCCCACAGAGCAGTAAGGGAGATGTTGCTTCTACTCCTTGTTTGAATACATGTGTATTTCTATTTAGTGTCCATACACATGCTTTCTCACACAGAACATTAAAAGAGATGTTGCTTCCACTTCTTGTTTGAACACATGTGTTTTTCTTATTATTGTCTATATACATGCTTTCTCACATAGAGCATAAATAAAGTTTATGCTTCTACTCCCTGCTTGAACAGATGTGTTTTTCTCATTAGTGTCCATACAGAGGCTTTCTCAAAAGCAGCGTTTAGAGAGATGTTGCTTCCTCTCCTCATTTGAACACATGTGTTTTTCTCATTAGTGTCTACACAAGCTTTCCCACACAGAGCATTTACTGAAATGTAGATGTTGCTTCCACTCCTTGTTTGAACACAAGTGTTTTTCTCATTAGTGTCCATACAGAGGCTTTCTCAAAAGCAGCATTTAGAGAGATGTTGCTTCCTCTCCTCATTTGAACACATGTGTTTTTGTCATTAGTGTCCATACACATGCTTTCTCACACAGAACATTAAGAGAGATGTTGCTTACACTCCTTGTTTGAACACATGTGTTTTTCTCATTAGTGTCCATACAGAGGCTTTCTCAAAAGCAGCATTAAGAGTGATGTTGCTTCCTCTACTCATTTGAACACTGTTTGTTTCTCATCGTACTACATACACATTCCTTCTCACACAGTTTATTAAGTGAGATGTTGCTTCCCCTTTTTGTTGAAAACTTGTGTTTTTCTCTTCAGCATCCATATACACTCTTTCTCACATAGAGCATTGAGAGAGATGTTGATTCCACTCTTCATTTGAACACATGTGTTTTTCTGATCAGCATTCATACACATGCTGTCTCCCACAGAGCAGTAAGGGAGATGTTGCTTCTACTCCTTGTTGGAATACATGTGTATTTCTATTTAGTGTCCATACACATGCTTTCTCACACAGAACATTAAGAGAGATGTTGCTTCCACTTCTTGTTTGAACACATGTGTTTTTCTTATTATTGTCTATATACATGCTTTCTCACATAGTGCTTAAATAAAGTTTATGCTTCTACTCCCTGCTTGAACAGATGTGTTTTTCTCATTAGTGTCCATACAGAGGCTTTCTCAAAAGCAGCATTTAGAGAGATGTTGCTTCCTCTCCTCATTTGAACACATGTGTTTTTCTCATTAGTGTCTACCAAGCTTTCCCACACAGAGCATTTACTGAAATGTAGATGTTGCTTCCACTACTTGTTTGAACACAAGTGTTTATCTCATTAGTGTCCATACAGAGGCTTTCTCAAAAGCCGCATTTAGAGAGATGTTGCTTCAACTCCTCATTTGAACACTTTTTGTTTCTCATCATACTACATACACATTCTTTCTCACACAGTGCATTAAGTGAGATGTTGCTTCCCCTTCTTGTTTGAACACTCGTGTTTTCCTCTTCAGCGTCCATATACACTCTTTCTCACATAGAGCATTAAGAGAGATGTTGATTCCACTTTTCATTTGAACACATGTGTTTTTCTGATCAGCATTCATGCACATGCTTTCTCACACAGAACATTAAGAGAGATGTTGCTTCCCCTCCTTGTTTGAACACATGTGTTTTTCTCATTAGTGTCCATACAGAGGCTTTCTCAAAAGCAGCATTTAGAGAGATGTTGCTTCCTCTCCTCATTTTTACACATGTGTTTTTCACATTAGTGTCTATACACAAGCTTTCCCACACAGAGCATTTATTGAAATGGAGATGTTGCTTCCACTTCTTGTTTGAACACATGTGTTTTTGTCATTAGTGTCCATACACATGCTTTCTCACACAGAAGATTAAGAGAGAGGTTGCTTCCACTCCTTGTTTGAACACATGTGTTTTTCTCATTAGTGTCCATACAGAGGCTTTCTCAAAAGCATCATTAAGAGAGATGTTGCTTCCACTCCTTGTTTGAACACATGTGTTTTTCTCACTTGTGTCCAAACAGAGGCTTTCTCAAAAGCAGCATTTAGAGAGATGTTGCTTCGTCTCCTGATTTGAACACATGTATTTTTCTGATCAGCATTCATAGACATGCTTTCTCCCACAGAGCAGTAAGGGAGATGTTGCTTCCACTCCTTGTTTGAATACATGTGTGTTTTTCTTAGTGTCCATGCACATGCTTTCTCACAGAGTGCATTAAGAGAGATGTTGCTTCCACTACTTGATTCAACACATGTGTTTTTCTCATTAGTGTCCATACAGAGGCTATCTCAAAAGCAGCATTAAGAGAGATGTTGCTTCCTATCCTCAATTGAACACATGTGTTTTTCTAATTAGTGTCCATACACATAATTTCTCACACAGAGCATGAAGAGAGATGTTTCTCCCACTACTTGTTTGAACACATGTGTTTTTCTCATTAGCGTATATACACACGGTTTCTCAAACAGAACATTAGGGAGATGTTGCTTCTACTCCTCATTTGAACACTGTTTGTTTCTCATCATACTACATACACATTTTTTCTCACACAGTGCATTAAGTGAGATAGCTTCCCCTCCTTGTTTGAACACTTGTGTTTTTCTAATCAGCGTCCATATGCACTCTTTCTCACATAGAGCATTAAGAGAGATGTTGTTTCCACTCTTCATTTGAACACATGTGTTTTTCTGATCAGCATTCATACACATGCTTTCTCCCACAGAGCAGTAAGGGAGATGTTACTTCCACTCCTTGTTTGAATACATGTGTATTTCTATTTTGTGTCCATACACATGCTTTCTCACAAAGTACATTAAGAGAGATGTTGCTTCCACTTCGTTTTTGAACACTTGTGGTTACCTTATTATTATTTATATACATGCTTTCTCACATAGAGCATAAATAAAGCTTATGCTTCTACTCCTTGCTTGAACAGATGTGTTTTTCTCATTAGTGTCCATACAGAGGCTTTCTCAAAAGCAGCATTTAGAGAGATGTTGCTTCGTCTCCTCATTTGAACACATGGGTTTTACTCATTAGTGTCTATACACAAGCTTTCCCACACAGAGCATTTAATGAAATGTAGATGTTGCTACCACTTTTTGATTGAACACATGTGTTTTTGTCATTAGTGTCCATACACATGCTTTCTCACTCAGAACATTAAGAGAGATGTTGCTTCCACTCCTTGTTTGAACACATGTGTTTTTCTCATTAGTGTCCATACAGAGGCTTTCTCAAAAGAAGCATTTAGAGAGATGTAGCTTCGTCTCCTCATTTGAACACATGCGTTTTTCTGATCAGCATTCATACACATGCTTTCTCCCACAGAGCAGTAAGGGAGATGTTGCATCCACTCCTTGTTTGAATACATGTGTGTTTTTCTTTGTGTCCATGCACATGCTTTCTCACAGAGTGCATGAAGAGAGATGTTGCTTCCACTACTTGATTCAACACATGTGTTTTTCTTATTAGTGTCCATACACATGCTTTCTAACAGAGAGCAGTAAGGGAGATGTTGCTTCCACTCCTTTTGTGAACACATGTATTTTTGTCATTAGTGTCCATACACATGCTTTCTCACACAGAACATTAAGAGAGATGTTGCCTCCACTCCTTGGTTGAACACATGTGTTTTTCTCATTAGTGTCCATACAGAGGCTTTCTCAAAAGCAGCATTTAGAGAGATGTTGCTTCGTCTCCTCATTTGAAAACATGTGTTTTTCTCAGTAGTGTCTATACACAAGCTTGTCCACACAGAGCATTTATTTAAATGGAGATGTTGCTTCCACTTCTTGTTTGAACACTTGTGTTTTTGTCATTAGATTCCATACACATGCTTTCTCACTCAGAACATTAAGAGAGATGTTGCTTCCACTCCTTCTTTGAACACATGTGTTTTTCTCATTAGTGTCCATACCGACGCTTTCTCAAAAGCAGCATTTAGAGAGATGTTGCTTCCTCTCCTCATTTGAACACATGTGTTTTTCTCATTAGTGTCTATACACAAGCTTGCCCACACAGAGCATTTATTGAAATAGAGATGTTGCTTCCACTTCTTGTTTGAACACATGTGTTTTTGTCATTAGGGTCCATACACATACTTTCTCACACAGAGCATGAAGAGAGATGTTTCTCCCACTCCTTGTTTGAACACATGTGTTTTTCTCATTAGTGTCCATACAGAGGCTTTCTCAAAAGCAGCATTAAGAGAGATATTGTTTACTCTCCTCAATTGAACACATGATATTTTCTCATTAGTGTCCATACACATACTTTCTCACACAGAGCATGAAGAGAGATGATTCTCCCACTCCTTGTTTGAACACATGTGTTTTTCTCATTAGCGTACATACACATGGTTTCTCAAACAGAACATTAGGGAGATGTTGCTTCTACTCCTCATTTGAACACTGTTTGTTTCTCATCATACTACATACACATTCTTTCTCACACAGTGCATTAAGTGAGATAGCTTCCCCTCCTTGTTTGAACACTTGTGTTTTTCTCATCAG